>JAHLGO010000381.1:4056986-4097164 GCA_020615895.1 Ceriops decandra | reverse complement strand
GTGGAAAGTAGAGTTAGATAGTGATGGTAGTAGTATAGCCCAAATAAGGTATTGCGCCGAAATCAATAATGATGAAAGAAAATTTTCAGAATTAATTTATATCTTTTAGAATTTTTAAAATTAAATTTTACTTTTCAAAAATTTTATCTTTTTTTTTAATTTTCCAATATCAATTTCCATTTTTAAACTGCTATTTAAAGAAATGAATTTAAATTTTTTATTTTCTTAAAATTAATTATACTTTTTCAAAATTGTTCTCCTGCTTTTAAATTCTTTAGTATTTTTCCCGTTTTAAAAATTATTTAAAATTTTTATCTATTTTAAACTTAATTTCTAACTTGTACAATTTTTGTTCTAAAAAAATTATTAACACATCATCGCAAAATTAGTGATGTTATCCGACAAAAATAATGAACAACAAAAGTTAAAATGTAAAAAATTGACAGAAAAATGCGATGGATATAATTTAAAAAAAGAAACACCATGAATTTAATTCTAGAAAGTAAGCAGATGTTATGCACGAAAATTTACATTTTTTTTTTTTCCTAAAACAATAAGATGATTCCACGACGCCTATAATTTATCTTTCCAACAAGAAAACCCAAAGTGTTTTACTGAAGTAGCCCCTATGCAATAGTGGGTAAACACATATCATACAAGCCCAAAACCTAGGTCTGCTTCCAAGGCCAGAACCTTAGCTTGATGGGAGACTCCTGCTATCAAGGGGTGTGGAGACACGTAGGAAAAAGGGGGCGCAGTTACTTTTAATGTCTTATATTTAATTTAAAAAATAAAATATTTAATTTGTGAAAAAATAAAAAAAGAAGTTTAATAGACCTGCTACTGAACAAAAAGAAAAGAAGAAGCAAGCAGCTACCAAAAAAGAAAAATGATTTCTATTAAAATTGAGTAATAAATTCCACAAAAAGAGAAAAAGGGAAAGCAAGAGAAAGCTGGGCCGAGAGCAAAAGAATAAACTGGTTAGTTCAGGAAATCATGTCACAAAGAAACTCAAGACATTTCTCAACTCTAAACACTTTGCCTGAGCCCAGCATCGCACTGATAAAATAAATTGATCAGTGGAGAAACGAAGGAACCACTAAACTTGCAATTTGAAGAGGAAGCTTAGCTGATCAATAGAGCTCTGCATACATGTACAGCCAGGCATGATCTCAGACCGATTAGGAGAGAAAGAGGTCATCAGAAACAAAAGGCTTATACAAAGATGCTTTTGCAAACAAACTTAGTCACGCCAAACAAAAGGCTTCAACCAAAAACACCTTCGTAATGAAACCAGTGATTTTAGCATGAAGCAACATGACACAGAGCTGCAACTATTCTATATCCATGAATGTTTGCAAAATCTAAATCAGTATTCTTTTCCAAGATTTGTGAACTTACTCATAACTAAAACTCCTCCTAGACTTCCACTCAGAAAGAGGGAGAGTGAGAAAGAAACGGCACGATTATGATGCAGGCACGCTGCACTTCAATATCCTTGCAACATATTCTATAGATGCTAACATATTTATTGAAGGATGAAGTAGAGTAACCCAGTAGCCAACTTTTCTTTCCCACCTAGAAGGGTATATCTTACCATCACTGTCATTTGATCTTCAATACCATTGTCATTCTACTCTCATATTGAGACTCAACTAAAAGCTCCCTTGTTTAAATTGCATTTTAGCACCACCTTTGTTCATGAAACTAACCCAGACAAAATACTCAAAACCTAAATGACCCTAGACTTGAGACAACCCAACCCACAAATATGCCACCTCTAGTAGCACTGCAGTTCAGACTTAACCACAACATACAGAACAACAAAAACCGAAAAATCTGGAATTGCAATCTTAGTTCTGCTCGTGAATTTTCCACTTGAATTATGAAGATTCAGAAAGATGCTCATTAATAACTAAAGACCAGAAATAAACTAGATGATCTGACAAAACATGAGCCACAATGCATCGACAAACACACCAAAAGAAGAGCAAAACATAAACCAGGGGCAATAGATGAAAGTGCAAAAGTGTTTAATAAAGGTCAGCAGCATGATTGCCAAATAACTTGTGTGGACAGCAGGCACTCCCCACACCATGCTGAAATTACATGAATTACCAATGATAGACATCAACAATGGAAACAACAAAAAATTAAATTGAACCTTTTTTTTTTTTTTTGATAGAAGAATTGATTTGAACATGGGTCAAATAATGCCAAAATCATTATTGGCAGTTTGGTAACTACGTTTTTATTCCAACTCCAAACCAACAGGTTTTGCATGATTTTGGATGCTCAGAAGCAGGCCTAAAGCTCTGTTAAATAATTACAAAAATCAACATTCCTCAAATTAGCAAAATGAAAGGAGGCCTGAAGGGCCGAGGAGATTAAATACAGAGAGTTTGGAATGGTGTATACAGCTTCCATAATATCAAAGAGAAGTTGTACAATGCCAGTCAAGATGTAACTAGATTTAAAGTGTTATCCTACTCACTCTGAAAGCTGACAGTTTTTCCTTTTTTGTTGTTGTTGTTGTTCTGCAATTTGAAGTAGATATAAGAATCTGTAGGATGTCAGAGGTGCAACGGGCATCAAATTCTGACATCTCTACATCTTCTATTTTTTGCTTAGCTTAAAATCCTTGCAAAGTGGCCTCGTTTTCACATCAATTTAAGCCTAAATCATTTGTGAGACTTGAGTAGTTGAGTTTCACGACCACAAAAATAAAAACGCAATAATCCAAGAATCAAAAATTTGTGGAAACAAAAAAAGAAACCCTAAGACAGATTAGTATATTACAATATCATATAAACATCAGAGAGTCCATAATTTAGCACAGCCGGATCTCAACATAAGGAACACCCAAAAAAATTTTAAAAAAAATTCCCCAAAGCATACCATATGGAAGGTAACAAGCTCTAACAAGATTAGGCCTAGGTCTCAACGGATTTCGAAACTTCTACCGCAGCTTCCTCCGTCGCCGGGGGCGGTGCGTCTGGACTCGCCGTCTCCGATGCACTATTATCAACCGTGGAGCCAGCACTAGCTCGAGACTTGAGCGTCTGAAGCATTCGTTTGCTGATCTCTTTGGAGTATAGCTGGAGGATCTCGAGACCGTCGTCCTCGGCGCGAACGGCGGCATTAGCCACACCGAACGTCTCCTCCTCGATGCTGCAGGCAGCGGCCTCTGCCTCTTGCAGAGATATTGTACCGTAGTGCTTGGAGAGGACGGAGGGAGTTGATAAGGTCTCGATTAGGCGCGTGACAACAGCGTCGCGCGTGGGCTGCGTCGGCGGCCAAATGCTCAGAGTAAAGGTGCTGTTCGTCGGCTTCCTTCGCGTCTGCGACTCTGCCGCGGCTGAAACCTCGCCCGGTGGCGACGCGTCGGTAACGGTGGACTGAGATTCTGACATTTTTCTTTAATGAACAAGAGAGGGCGCTTTTTTTTTTTCCTTTGTTTTTGGTTTGGAAGGGAGAAAGCAGAGCAATAAAAAGTGGAGAGTAGAAACGTAAGAGCAAGATAGGCGCGTGGGGCCATTTAATATTAGGTGGGCTACGAATACGATGACGGACTACCTTAGATCTGTTGTTTCCGCTAGGCTGTAACCGTCACGACTCAGATTCACGAATATTATTTTAAGTTTACTTGCGTTTTTATATGAATTTTGTGGAATAAAAATAATATTTATTTACAAATTGGAGGATATTTTCAAATTCTTTTTGTTTTTTTTTTTGGCCGTTATTCTCATTTTTCTTCCTCTTGAAACGCCATATTTACCTCCTTTTCCTCTTCTCAAAGAATTATACCATGAAATATGATTCATAGAACTCTCACTTCCTTCAATATAATTCCTAAGCAAAAATAAAGTTCTACATTAACACAAATTTTTTATGGTATTAAACAAAAGTTAAAATACATATATTTATCCATATAACTAAGTTATTCAATTATTAATTTAACTAGTAAATTAGTAACCACTCCAATTAAATCAAATCTACAATTATTTTATCCTATAAAAAATAAGAACATAGGAAGAAAGCTTATAAACATTGGAGAGAAGTAAAGAAAGGTTACCACGTACTTTCAAAATATTATAAAATTTTTAATTTCTTCTTATCACTAAAAAGGACAAGAAAATCAAATTACTAACAAAAATAATTTAAATTATCTTGCACTATAATGTTCAAATTTTAAATTCAAAAAACTTAAATTTACAAATAATCTAATTCAAACATAAGAGATCAATTTGTTTCACATGAAGTTCAAATTTCAAACTTATGATGAAGATTCTTAAGTTTCATTTTTAATTACAAATTTATTTTTTGTAACTTGATTGACGAGTTCAAAGTCAAGACTAATGTTATCATCCTTTATGTTACTAATGTTAATTTCTATATCTTGTAAATTTAAATTAACTATACATCAAGAAAAAATAAACATTAATAATAATATAAGAATGACAAAAGAGAAAATTTATAATACTAAATCAAAGAATAAATAATATTTTAATTAATATAATTTTTAAAATTGTGCCTAAACTATATAATGTCATTTTAAAAAAAAAAAGTCTTTAATTCATCTTTGCCCAAAATGGGTTTGTTCATTTCAAATTCATTTCAAAATAGGATTATAATTTCAACCATTAAAAAGATTGTAGTATTATAATTAATGAATGTATCGATAAACTTTATTAAGAAAATAACAAACAAAATAAACTAAACATTTGCCTTTAGATTCATTATTTTTTACCTAAAAAATGAATGTAATAAAACATTAATAACAAAACCTTTATACAGAATTTAGCTAAAATCATTCCACTAAAAGAATTGAGTTTATAAAAGGTAAGAACATCTAACAAGACAATCTTTAATCAGCAAGTTACTTGTTCTAATAATGTTACCAACTTAAATGTCATCTTCTAGTATATCACTTTCTCTATGTAATGATCAAATGTACAAGCAAAGTAACCTAGTTAGCAATAATATATAATGATTAGGTGAAAAAATTGTAGCTTATTAAAGAGAATGGTAATGGTTTAAACAAAATAATCTAACTCAATACCATTAAATAAGCCCTTATTTCATAATTATTTATAAAAAGCAAACAAAGTTACTAATCTTCCAAAGTTTTATTACAATTACCTTTTTTACAATCTCAAATTATAATGAGCACATACAAGATTATTAAGTTATTAGTGCTTTAATCTATTGTGTTTCTTTAAATAGGTATGCTAAAAAATACATATTGCACTCTTAATTTGAAACACTAAAAGCTTGCCTTATAATTCAAATGACCTTTTTCTTTGAATTTAGTGCAATATTTCTATAAATGGACCATTATTCATCTATAATAACAATTATCAATATAAATAACTTATTTAATAACAAAAATGTTAAAAAAAGTAATGAAGAAACAATTAAAAGATGTTACTCAATCAATGTAGTGTTATATTAACACCTAGAATTTAATAAAAGCCCAATAGGATAACAATTCTTGTGTAGCTAATAATCCCAACAAGTATTAATTATTTTCAAAAGAGCTTCAATTCTTATATTCTTCTTTCAAAATACTTACACAATTTCTACTTTAATTGCATAAATAACCTTATATAGATATCTCATGATAAACCTCACATTACTATTAACTACTTATAAAACACAAATCAAAGGCTTAATAATATGCACAATGAATGCACATTTTCTCCAAAATTCAAAGTTTAACGTATAATTAACAAATCACTTTCCTTTAACTTCTTTAGCATATGTATATGGGTTCCAATCCTTAGATGTCATTATGACCTTTAGTGTTGTAAGGCAATAAAGTTAATAGTAAACTAAGTTGTTATAGGATGAGTTATCTTCCACTATTAAATCTTTTCTTAAAGTGCAAAATATAATAATGATTATAAATGTATTTTATAATTTCAGAAGCATGGTAAACAAAATTACCAACTTTAATCATTTTGCTTATATCACAAAAAATCAAATTAATACAATAAGCTACACATAAAGATTAAAATAATATCTTGAATTCACTCTCCAATAATTGCCAACAATTATATGATTGGACACATTGTTAGTCACTGTATAAACCATATTTTCATTACCAACAAATGACATTACTTCTTTAAATAATTTGTAAAATGTATAAGTTATCTTTATTAATTTTGAAACATCAACTAACTTAAGAAAATTGTTACTTTTGGATAATAAATTAAGAAATTTATCAACATTCTATTGTTTTGATTTGTCCATCTATTAACCAGTGATGTATAACTAATATGGCATAATGCTTTTCACTAAATTTCTTATCTTTTAATTATTCTTGGTCAAAAAATGACAATAGTAATCATGAAAAAATAATGCCAAATAACCTGCTCCTATACTATTTATGACATCAACGACTACTTAATAGTAAATTGAATTTGTAATATTACAAAGTATAAAAACATTAACCATTCATTTAGATGTAAGTAGATCACATATTTTTATTGCATCTTTGCTTTGCCATACATTTTTTAAAGTTAGTGAAGGACTAAGGCATGTGCTTGACTTAAAAAAAAAAAAAAGACTTAATCCTTTTGACTTACTAACTCTTTTTTCCTTAGTTTAAATTAGCTTGCCCTTTCCCTTGAAGTTAGAATAAAAAGATGGAATTAAAGGTAGTGGAACTTCTTGAATATCAGCATCAAAATAATGTGTTATTACTCTTTATAGGTCTTATATCTAAGGTTAAATGGATTTAACTCATTTAACATTTTTTATACTTTCTTTTTCTTTGTAGAATAATCCTTAAGATTTTGTTTCATATAATATTGAACATTAGTGACAACTTCCAACAATGATCTACTTCCCTCTTTATCCCTATTAAATGTTACTTAACTCAATTAATATCACCCTTAGAAAAGATCTTTGTGTGATACAAACATATTAATTTTTTTTTCCATTACATGCTCTTTTATGAACTTCCTCACAATGACTTCATACTAATTGTTTTCTATCTATTATTATTTCTTGTAGTTCTTGTAGAAGATACACCTTTAGAAGAATCAATGATTGATAGAATGAAAGCTTTAGTAGCTTTAACTTACAAGATAAAACCAACTACTAAAAGAGGTAAGGTTGGTTTGCTTTTTTTAACCCAGTTTACTTTTTTTTTTTTCCTTTTCCAACATTATAATGACTAGCTTTACTACTTGGTATTCTTTTCAACTAAATCCTTTATTCTTCTTATAATTATTGTACATACCTACATAATTAAATATCTTTGATCTCAACTTATTTCTTAGTCCTTTTAATATATAATTTAGAGATTTTTGATTTATATGCATCCAATTGGTTCTAATTATATGATTTTGGTATGGAATTGATTTAAAAATTGGATGTAATGACTTAATGTGCAACAACTTTAAGAACATCTAATAATTTAGCAACTTAACTTCATACTATAGTGGATTAAGTGACCAAGCCTCTCTTTAAGCACAATAAAATATGTTAAGGGGGCCATAAATCATAACTCATACTTTATTTATCTTTTATAGACTCTATTAATTAAAAATTTTTTATAAGTCATTTTTCCATAATGACATCCACCTTAATGAAATTTCCTACTTATAATTGCTAATTAAGTATTTTTAATTAGTCCTAATTTTTTCCTTATTAAAAGATCAAACATTTAAACACTAATTAACAATAAGCATTATTTTCTTGAAAACATGCTTGACAATTTAACAAAAAAAGGCTATCTTTGAGGAATTGTCAGAAATTAAATATTCTAGCATTATTGCTATAAATAATTAAGTATCATATTCCATTTTAATAAATTTTCAACAATGTTACATTAGTTTAATTATGACTATAGATTTAAGTGATAAAACACCATTAGTTACAACATTACTATCAATGAGATAGGATTAATGAAATAATATGTTATGACATTAAGTTTCTAGTTTACATGTTATGTAAATTACTCCATGTACATAAGCCAAAGAAAGCTGGTATGAATAATAGTTAATGAATAATAACAAAATTACTCTTAATCTTTTATTTTTCGCCTTCTTCTTCTTAATCTTCAAATTTCTCCTTTAATCACCAAACCTAACAAGTTAGTATTAAAACATTTGATCTTATAAAAATCTTAAATGGAAAATTAGCAAAAAATACAATGATATTGGCAACTTCAAATCCAACCATGGTAGTAAAGAATGATGACGTGATGTAGTGAAATCAAAGAATAGCATACTAGTTTATGTAAAGACAACATAACTCTTAAGCAACTAATGGAATCCTTATCTTAAAGATTTGCAAACTTTCTTAACTAAGGTAAGGCAAAATATCTCTTCCCCATATTGTAAACTTAAGACTGAGAATAAAAACAATTATCCAATGTGATTAGTCAAGCATTTTTTGTTACTTAAGGAATTTTTGGATAAGAAAAGTAATTCTATGATGTATAAGGATACGTCTATGGAAAGAGGTTCAAGTTGGAATCTTATCTTAACCTTACATTATTTTGAGAGAACAAACTCTAAGGAATAGTTATGAAATACAATTAACATTTCTAGATTTGTGATGTTCCAAATAAGGATAGGGTTAAGTTAGTTGTAATGTATTTGGGAAAGTAAGCAAAGTTATGGTTTAAAGGATAACTAGTTAATCAAATTGTGGTGACTTGGGAGGATTTTATGGATGATTTGTTTATGTCGTTTAGTATAAGCAAATTCTTAAATATAGTGCAAAAGTTTAACAAACTAACCAAAATAAAGAGTATCAAGAAAGATTGAGAGAGCTAAAAGCCCTCATAAAGAGGGCTAACCCTAACCTTATACAAAAGTATTTTATGTCCAACTATATAAGTAGATTAAATGACTCTATTAAGTCTGTAATGAAAATAAGGGAGCCAAATTTTTTAGGTCACTTATATGAGTTATTTGGGCTACAAAGAAGATGGTACATAATTTAAAAAGAACTATTAAGCCATTATAAAAAGGAATACCTTAGAGTAATTTTAGACGTGTGGAAGTTAGGAATAACTATAATGTAAATTACTAAAATAATAAGAAATCTATTAATTTAGTTGCTAATGATAGAAAATATGAATTAGTTTTTAAGATTACTAATCTTAATTCCTTGGGAATTAAAAATATGATACAAATAGATGGAATTGAGAAATTAAATTAATGTTAGAAATACAATAATAGATTATGTCTAAGACATCAATGTTCTAGAAAACAGTTGCTTACCACTTTGAAAGGTAAAGTGGTAAGGGATAAAGGGTTGGATGAGGATCTAAAAAAGGAGTTTTAGGACTTATAACCAAAAGAAGTAATAGAGGCTCAAGGATCCATTTCCATTTATGCAACGATAAGCTTTATAAGGCTTAATACCATTCACGTTAAGGGATAAGTAGGAATATAACCTTGATGATCATAATTGATTCTAAGAGTACTCATAACTTTCTAAACACACCTTCTAACTTGTCCCTTGGTGCCCACACATCCCTTGTTAGTCACTTTAGAAGATGGTTATAAGGTGACCAACACAGAAAAGATTAGTAACTTTGAATGGAAAATACAAAGACAAACTTTTAAAATACGCATTAGAATTATGAATTTAGGACCTTTAGATATGTTATTAGGAGTGGATTAGTTGGGACAATTTAATAATATGTTATTACACTTTAAACATTGTATATTGTCTTCTATAAAGAATAAGAAAATTGTTAAGTTTCTAGGAACCCCTCAAAAGCATGGTGTAACTCTTAAACTAATGACTATAATTTAGTTACAATATTTACCCAAAAAGAAAGAGAACATAGTGCAAGCTTATTTGTGTATAGTAATTGTCATAGGAGAGTTAATGGCAAATTATTTAGATATCCTAAAGTATGCTAAAGTCCCTCCAAAGTTACATGGTGTATTAGATAAGTTTATAAATGTCTTTGTTAAGCCAAATGGAATAAACCTCTTAAAGATCTAATAATCATGTCATACCATTAAAACCATATGTCTAACATGTAAATTTAAGGTCTTATAAATACCTTTATTATTAAAAAGTAAAGATAGAAAAGTTGGTCATTAGGATGTTAAAGTCTTTAATTATATGATCTAGTTTCAACTTTTTTGCCTTATTAATACTCTTGGTAAAAAATAAAGATGGAACTTAGAGATTTTATGTTGATTGTAGACAAATCAGTTCACTTGTTGTAAAGGAAAAATTCCTCATCCTTATTACTAATAACTTGTTAAATGAATTATAGAGGTTATTACTTTTTTTTTAAAATTAAATATGAGGGCAGGATATTATCAAATTAGAAGGAGAAAAGAAGACATACTCAAAACTACATTCAAAACTCATCCTAAACATTATGAGTTCAAGTTAATACCTTTTAAGTTAACAAATGTTTCCACTATTTTTTAGTCCCTCAAGAACTATATACCTTAAGAAGTTTGTTTGGTATCTTTAATGATATTCTCATTTTTAGTATGACTTTGAATGAGCATGTCTTTCACTTAAGTCTTAAACACCCTAAGGGCAGAAAGGTTGTTTGCTAAGAGATTTAAATGCTCCTTTAAGCAATCTCAAATTGAATATTTAGAGCATTTCATCTCTTCTTCAAGGGTAGTTACTAACCTTAGTAAAGTGGAGGCAATGGTTACTACACATACTTTTCTCAAAGCTTTTAAGGGTTTTTTGGAATGCGTAGGGTATTATAGAAAAGCTTGTAAAGAATTATGATATTTTAAACAAACCCTTAACTAAGCCTTTAAAGAATAATAACTGTGCATAGGGTGCAAATATAAAAGAAACCTTTAATAAACTAAGCAAGCAATGGCCATAAAGGAGCTTAAATGAAACAAGTCTATGCCTAAGTCATAATATCACTAAGTAAAATGCATGTCCTCTACATTTTCACTCTTCATGTGTGCACAATCAAGAATTGACAACATAAGAAGAAAAAAAAGGAAGAAAAAAAATCATACCTAAAATCACAAGAGTTAAAAAAAATCAAAAAAAAATATTAATGCAAAATTTGAGATTAAAGTTAAAGTTTGTTTAAGAAAGAAAAGAAACAGGACTTTAAATTCAGATTCTAAATTGCATTGTTTTATAAGAAATAAGAAATTGGGACTATAACATAAAAATTTTAATTTCAAAATTAAAATGTTATTGTTTAGAAGTCAAAAAAATATTTCAATTTGGTTCGTCCGGCTCTCTATGTTAATCGAGTTTTAAAAAATTAGTCAAATCAATCGAATTTTTCCAATTCAAAATGCTAAATAGAAAGGCTACGTTGGCCCAATTCAGTAGTCTGTTTGCCAAATCATCGGTCCGACCAACTAGTTCGAGCCAAATTTTATAGCATTGCTTGACGAACAAAGAGCATAGACCCAAGAAGAAAAAATCGAAATGAAACACGTAAGAAGGGTATTGAATTCCAAGATGGTTTTCAGGAATTGCTGAAAGGGATTTCGAAGCTGTTTGAAGGCACAAAAAAGGACGTATTATTATTTTATGGAGGCCATTAACCGTGGAGGATAGTATTTGAGATATGTTGCCGTGTTATTTTTCCTTTTCTTTTATATTTAGATTAATAAATTATTTTAAATAAATTTTAATAAAAAATATTTAAAACTTGTGCAACCCATAAATTAAAAGCTAATCATATATATAATTATGCAATATAAATATACTAACTGACATATCTTTCCATCATTTTGACATAAAACTCTTAGTTCCACTTAATTTCTATACCAAATTTTTATTTGTTGTAACTACAGGTTCACAACTCAATCAACTGTATGGAATTTCAATAGCTTCCCACTTCCATCCTAATGCATTTATATCAATGAAAGGCAAAAAAAATGCATTCGAGTTCCAAGCTCATAGAAATTGTACCTAAAAAAAAAAACAGTTTGATATTCAAATGCTTTCTGGCAAAATTTGATCATTAAAAAGGGGAAGGTTTGATCATTGACGCTTGATGTCATAACTCTACTGTTGAGATGCTTATAATTTTCTTCCACAATTCTTGTTTTATAAATTTTCACCTTCAATTTTTTCCTTCAACGCTTGACTAATCTATTATCATATATCAATAATATATAGAAAAGTTTACAGAAAACTTCACCATATTTCACTCCTCTTATTAATCACAATCCCCAATTTTTGACATTAATTTTTCTTAACAATTTTGATGATTATCGTTACAAATAATTAGCATTAAAAACTTACCTAATTCAGGGCTTAGATGACAAAAATTTAAGCTGCTTAATCAAAAATAAAAATCGGGTGAAAAGAGCAAACAACACGGTATTTGTTTTCTAAAATTATTAGTCAAAATGGCAACATGTAAATAGCAAAATCCGTGTTTATTCATTGAGAGAAATCTTGACCGTTTAGGATACTGACATTAATTTTTAAGCGTATTTTTTTCTGATATTGACATTAATTTTTGTTACTTCCTATGATTGACCAATCCATTGAGAGAAATCTTGACCGCAATTGTAGCTAAAGGATTTGCGAGGGGGTGAAGCTATTCGCTCAATCCTTTCTTCAGTTATTTCTTAATTCTTATATTCTGATTTCTAAGATTAGATTAGTTTTAAGGACAACGGGTCAGACAAATTGATACATTGCTCTCTCTAATTTTTTCCAATTTTATGTTTTCATATATATTTTTTCCCCCTTGTTTGCAGACAGAAGTATCACGCAGAAAGAGAGCCCAAGTTCTTGAGTATGCAGGTCCTACAGTTTGCCTGATTTCTTAGATTTTTTATTGGATGTAAAATTGCTATTTAATATCTAATCATCCTTACGTCAACAATGGGAAGCTCTTCAATTGACAGGAGGAAGACGCGCTAACATACCAATATTGCTGATGGTAAGAGAATGCTGTGATCCTAGCATCGGAACCTTCAAAATTTGATTCACTTAGCAGGGCACAAGGTTAGCGATCTTTGTTGCAATTTACAAGCAACATAGCTACATCAGATGTGTTCATGGGGTATGTCTGGTTATATATTAGGGATGGTGCTAACATCACAAGTACGTGGTGTGCTAGAGTAGTGTATATGTTAAAATGTCCGTGAATCGAACATCTCCATGGACTTGATAAAGGCCCGTCTCAAAGCATGTTTCATGTTTAGTTGACCACAAGATAAATACTGTTTTTGTAGGTAATGTCATCAGAATGGAATCTCAAAGAGGAAAATGACGAGACAATTGCCCACGAGTACTTTCGAATTTTTCAAGTGTGTGATCTTTCCCTTCCGTTTATCATCCATATCACCCGAGTTTCGCATTTTAGAGCTTACATTTGTTGCGATGGCCATTACTCGTGCATACGGGACTGCAAATTTACTTGATCTTGAATTGGATCAAGAGGATCGGGATTTAGGACTTTCTGCTTACACACTTCTCCAGAAAGAACTCTATGGGTGCTTGTAAACCAAACGAAGAAGGGGAGGAGAATATCTATAAATTATTACATTTTCTTAGCGATAGTTTAGCTTTCGAGCCTTATCAAATTCATTTTGGAAAACCTCTATTCAAGGTCCACATCCACGGTATGCCACATTCCATTTTGTAGAAGTTGGCAATTATGTCTTGTAAAGACAGATAGACGCTCTCTCTGCACGGTGGACAACAAAGAAACTACTTTGTGTCTTGAATTCATACAATTTTTCTGGGTGCAACCTTTGGTCGATCATTTTTTTCGCCTAATTGCACAATCAAAACAATGAAGGTGAATTATGGATCATCACATTGACATTTATTGGGCCTATGTTTTCGGTATGTGCTCAGTTCTTTCTCAAGTTGCGACGTTGAAATTTGCTAGTGTTCTCTATGCTTGTTCAGACTATCCCCCGTGGATGTTGTCTGTTGTATTGTGTGTGGTGCATTTTTACCATGGTCTTCTTGGAAGCAAACTTTCACAACAACAATTAAGTAGTTTGTGGTAAACTTATATCAACGATTGCACAATTTTCCCAGTTCAAATTTATAGGCGCTCTTCACTTGAGCTAATAATTCCCCTGGACAAATCAATATCTGGGAATCGGGAGAATGACACGCCATTAATATTACAGGATGCCATACTGCAGAAAGGCATACGACAACGAAGACATTTCTTCGCTCTTATTGGTATAAGATAATCATTTTCTTGCTTTTTCCAACTATGTCACGTGATAATAATCGTCGCATGGTTCCCACTTCACAGCGTCGAGAGCAGGTGGATCATGTGTTTTCGGGGCTTGCACAGCGCCTCCAACGGCTGAGCTTTAGGCATGGTCAGCCCTGTTCCCTCTGCCATGTTAATCTCCTCTTTGCTAACCTTTTCCCACTCAAAGGACTGAATCAGGGCACCCAGTGTCAGGCCTATCACTCGTTTCGCCAGACCGGCTCCAGGACAAGCGCGCCTTCCGGCACCAAATGGTAGTAGCTTGTACCCTTCAGTGCTTTCTCCACCTTCAAATCTCTCTGGCGTGAATTTTGTTGGTTCCTTCCATATCTTGGGGTCTCTGTTCATGCTCCAAGTATTGACCAATAGCATTGTGCCTCGGGGCACATGAAACCCACAAACGGTACAATCCGCAGTGGATTCATGTGGCAATAGAAGTGGTGCAGGTGGAAAGAGTCGAAATGTCTCATTAATTACGTTCTGCAGGTAACTTAGGTTTGGCACATCTGTTTCATCCAACAGGCGATCTCGTCCAACAATAGCTTCTATATCAGCATAGAGCTTTTGCATTGCTTCTGGATGGCTCAGAAGAAGTGATATTGCCCACTCCATTGTTGCTGCCGATGTTTGAGTTCCAGCAGTCAGGGTCGTCTGCGTGTATGAAAGATCACTGTTCCAGTTAGGCAATAATCATGAAATGGCAATAGATCATATATATTCCTAGTTTTTTCTTACCATTATAATACCTTTGATGGTTTGGTCGGTATAGAATTCCGGGTCAGTCTCTTTCAACGATAACAGGACATCAATCAAAGTCATGTTTCTATTCTGTTTGCTAGAAACAGCCAAATTCCCAGATGGAAATGACTCGCTCCCCACTCTCTGGTGCCCATCTACGAGGTCCTGTAAGAACCTGTCCATCTTCTTCATCAAAGCCTTCATCTTCTTCTCCACCCCTCCAAAATCCATCCACTGCAACACCGGAAAGTAATCATTTAGATTTGCGCTACTGCGGAGCGATTCCATCTCCCTTATAAGATCATGAAACAGTCTAGCCTCTTCAATGTCAGCGTCCCTTCCATAGATACGCTTTCCTGCGATTATCCTCATCACTATATTGAATGTAAGCGCCGTAAACTTTGAAGTCAGCTGCACTTTAATTAGTTCCCAATCCGAGCTGTCCTGAAACAATTGCTTCAACAATGACCGAACCTCTTCTGTGCGGATACCCGAAAACGTTGCCAGACGGTTGCTGGAGAAGAGCTCAATGGTGGTGAGGCGCCTGAGATTGCGCCAATGGTCACCGTAAGAGGAGAAACCCATTGTTGTAGAGTTGTAATTGAGATGCTTTCCAGCGAGGGAGGAAGGGCGGTTGGCGAATATCAGGTCGTTTTTAGTGAAGCACTCCTCAACCGCCGATGGCGAGGAGATCACAAGGACTTTACGGCTGCCATACCGCAGAAGCAAGATGTCGCCGTATCTTTCCGAAAGTTGCTGCAGAGTTCGGTGGACGGGTTGCTTTAGCAGGTGGAGATGGCCGATGATAGGACGAGCCGGTGGACTAGGCGGCAGGTGTCTCGGGTTTGCAATTTTGTACAAGACGAACAGAATGAAGAGGAAGAATAGGAGAGCCAAGTTGAACAACAGAGCTACCTCCATTTTCTGATTACTCTTCCTACTGCTTCAATTGCTTCAATAATAGGGAAGAGAACCGCGGAGGTGGAGAATAATTGATTAATTAACCTGTGAAAAATTAAGAGGGAATAGGACAAACAGCCGATGCTTTTCGTAAAGACAAAAACCAACAAACAAACTTTGACTTGACATCACACTAAATTTGGTTGTGCCAGCTGCCCACGATTCCATCCAAATCTTGGCTCCCTGCCCAAGGCGCCGGGAAAAACCCAAATAGGATACTAAAATGGAGATTACAGAGAACAATTTGGCATCACCACGAGAAATCGATACACATCAAAACCCTCACCTTATTTGTCCATATTTATATATATATAGACGTAGAGACGGAAAGATTAGTGCGACAGAAAGGCACTGCACATTAATATTCCTTCGCAAATTCAACTGGAAACTGTACGTGGCATCCTTCCAAGTTTTCAATCAGTGCTCTCCGACACCCCTGCTGCTGTGTGAATTCCTCTCCCATATTCGATCCAATCTTTAGCAAGCCCGTGCCTAATGTGAAAACTCACACTTAGAGAGTTGAGAGAGATTGTTGGAAACAAGTATTGAGTTAACAAATTGTCAAAGGACTTCTCTCCCTTATTTCCCATGTTGGGGCTAGTCGTGTATTCTCCTCAAAACCAGCCGTAACATCGTTTCCTTTTTTTTTTTTTTTTTCTACCAAGTGATGAGCATACTGAAACACGTTCTAGGAGAACCTAGAGGGTTATTAAGATCTTAGAACATTTCATTTTATTTTATATTATTTTAGATTTTTTTTAATTAGGTAGATTTGTGTAAATCCTTATAGAATTCTCTAAATCTTTGATTGTAGCCATTAGATTAAATGAATACTAGCCATATATTTATGAGGTAGAGTTATATATAAAGGGATTAGTTCCAATGGTAGGAGACATTAAAATTTACTTGTATTCTCTTTCAAGTTTAATATAATGTTTCCTTTCTTTCATCATTCTCTTTTGTGTTTTCTATAGTTTTCTTCTTTCTCTTTACTATCTAAGTGAGAAGGCTGATTTAGCTTCTATAAAGGGCGTAGTAAAAGTTAAGTGTCGCACGGTTGTGAGGAAAATTCATACGTCCGTGATGGTTGGTATCAGAGCCAGGTTCGTGAGACATAATGTCGAGCACCATAGAGGAGAATATGCCAAGGGAACCCCAAGGGATGGAGACGAGACGTGATCCATCTCCCACTCAAGATGGGAACAAAAAAAAGGAGCGTGGACGCAGTAAGACTCGTTCTGCCGTTACTCTTGCTACATTGGAAGAAAAGTCGAACATCCTTGAACAGGTAATGTCTGCAACGGGTACACGTATTGAACATATTGAACATAATTTTGATGCTTTAGAATCTCACACATTAGAAGAGCTTGATAAAGTTAAAGGGGACGTCCAAGAGTGTCTTTCCAATAATGAAGGATGTTACGGGAGTGAGCAAGCCTTCAAGGCGACGGTCATGCAAACCATCAAAAACTTGCAAACTCAAGTGACCTCTTTAGAAACCATTCTAGAGGAGATGCGCTAAGACATAGCCATGTGCAAGAGGGTCGTGGCTAGTGATGGCAGCTTAAAGGGAACTCTTAGGGTGGAAGCTCCCAAAACCAAAGAATTCTCGAGTAAGAGGGATGCCCAAAAGGTGGAGAATTTCCTTTGGCAAATGGAGAGATACTTCGACTGTAGAAAGATGGTAGACGCGCAAGACAAGGTGAACACAGCGACCCTTTACCTTGCGAATATAGCAACGTCATGGTGGCGGAGGAAGCATGCAGATATGCAAAAGGGCTTTTGCACCATAAAGACATGGGAGAACTTCAAAAGGGAACTCAAGAGGCAGTTCTTCCCAGAGAATGTGGTATATAAGGCACGCAAACAACTAAGGGAGTTGAGACATAAGTTCTCTATCCCTGACTATGTTAGGGATTTCACTACGGTATTACTGAAAATACCTAACCTAGAAGCAGAAGACACACTATTTTACTTCGTGGATCGACTCCAGAATTGGTTCAAGCAAGAAGTGTAATGGCGAGGGGCAAAAGACGTTGACGAGGCCATTGCAATTGCAGAGTCCCTCACCGAGTACCAAAGGAGTGAGTCTTCTAAAAATAAGAGCTCCAAGAGTAACTCCAACAAAGGTGGGGGAGAAAGAGATAAAGGCCAAGGAAGTCATAACCCGCCTACAAGAAGGGACTATGAGGAGAAGAAACAATCTTTCACGCCTAGAGGAGGGTGCTTCGTGTGCAAAGGGCCATACCCTGTGAAAGGTTGTCTGAAATTGGGTTCGTTGGCTACTATGATCGAGCAACAAGAGTCTCAAGCAATCGATGGTCCGTCAGAACAGATCGATTCTCTACAATTATTTAATGCTCTTAAGGGCAAACAAGAGCTCCAAATAATAAGAGGTAAGGGACTAATGTTTATAGATGTGCAGATAAATGGACAACATGCCCAAGTCATGATTGACACGGGCGCCACTCACAACTTCATCACTGACGAGGAAGCTAAACGTCTTGGTTTCCCTATGACCAATGGTAGGGGTTGGCTCAAGACCGTCAACGCTGGTGCTAAGCCTTTAAGTGGAGTTACTTGAAATGTACCGATGAGCCTTGGTCCATGGAAAGGTGTAGTGGATTTCTCAGTGGCACATATGGATGACTTCAAGGTTGTACTTGGCATAGACTTCTTTTATAAGGTACAAATCGTTCCTATACTATACTTAAACTCTGTGTGTGTGCTTGAGAAGGAGGCCCCGTGCATGGTTTCTGCCACCTCAAAGGTGGTTGATACAAAAGTCCTATCTGCAATGCAAGCAAAGAAGGGCCTCAAACGGGGGGAAGTCACGTACCTAGCAACAATGATGACTAATGAACCCTCCAGTCCTTTAGAGGTGAACCTACCCCAAATGATTAAAGACGTCCTTGAGGAAAATAAGGATGTCATGCCTCCCGAGCTGCCCAAGCGACTTCCTTCAAAGAGAGAAGTTGACCACAAGATAGAATTGGAACCGTGGTTTAAGCCACCTGCCATGACCCCTTATCGCATGTCGCCTAACGAGCTTGAGGAGCTGAGGAGATAGCTAACTAGTTTACTTGATGTGGGTCAAATTCGACCATCAAAAGCTCCTTACGGTACCCCAGTTCTATTCCAGAGGAAACACGATGGTTCACTACGTATGTGCATCGACTACAGAGCACTCAACAAGATTACGATAAAGAATCGGTACCCCCCTCCTCTCATTCCTGATTTGTTTGATAAATTAGGGCAAGCCAAATGGATTACCAAGGTGGACTTGCGTTCCAGATACTATCAAGTTCGTATCACAGAAGGGGACGAGACAAAGGCCACTTGTGTTACCTGCTATGGTTCCTTTGAGTGGTTGGTGATACCCTTTGGATTAACCAATGCTCATGCCACTTTCTCCACACTCATGAACCAGATCTTTTGGCCATTCTTGGACCAGTTTGTAGTGGTTTACTTGGACGACATCCTTATCTATAGAGAGACACTTGAAGACCATGTAGATCACCTACAAACTGTGTTCAAGCTATTGCGGGATAATAAGCTTTACATAAAGAGGGAGAAGTGCACTTTTGCAGCACGGGAAGTACACTTCCTTGATCATGTGGTGGGGAATGGATGAATTCGAATGGATGAGGAGAAGGTTTAGGCCATCCAAGATTGGGAATCACCAAAGAATGTGTCTCAATTGCGGTCATTCCTTGGTCTAGCCAACTTTTATTAGCGGTTCATTAAGGGATACTCAACACGGACAACTGCCCTAACCGATCTATTGAAGAAAAACCAATCGTAGGAATGGACAACTCAACAACAAATGGCCTTTAAAGGGTTGAAGGCTGCTGTAAGTAAGGAGTCTGTCCTTGTTCTCCCTGACTTTACTAAGGCATTTGAAGTCCACACTGATACTTCCAACTTTGCTATAGGAGGGGTCCTAATGCAAGAAGGACATCCTGTGGCATATGAGACTCGAAAATTGAATGACACCGAACGGAAGTACACGGTGCAAGAGAAGGAGATGACCGCCATTGTACATTGTCTCCGTACTTGACGCCATTATCTATTGGGTTCCCAATTTGCGATCAAGACGGACAATATGGCCACTAGCTACTTTCAAATTCAAAAGAAGCTAACCCCGAAGCAAGGTAGGTGGCAAGAATACTTGGCTGAGTTTGATTATACGTTGGAATACAAACCAGGCAAAGCCAACGTAGTCGCTGATGCCTTAAGTCGTAAAGCGGAATTGGCAGTCATCTCTCGCGTAAAAGGAGATATCAAAGATCAAATTCGAAAAGGGCTCAAGTATGATGTCATAGCTAGACAACTTAACGACCTTGCTGTTAAGAGGGGGACAAAAAGATTTTGGGTGGAGGATGACCTTATCTATACCCGAGGGAGGCGACTTTATGTGCCAAAATAAGGGAATATAAGATGCTTACTCATTAAGGAGTGCCATGACACCAAATGGGCGGGTCACCCATGCATAAAGAGGACGTGGGCATTGTTGGAGGCAACATACTATTGGCCTCAGTTAAGGGATGAGGTTGAGATGTATGTTCGAACATGTCTGATGTGCCAACAAGACAAGGTTGACCACTAATTACCTGGAGGCTTATTAGAACCATTACCCATACCTCAAAGGCCTTGGGAGACCATTACAATGGACTTCATTTCGGCATTACCCAAGTTAGAAGGGTCAGGGTCGATCCTAGTGGTCGTGGATCGGTTTTCAAAGTACGGGATGTTCATCCTTGCCCCAACTAATTGTACAGCTGAAGAGGTGGAGCGACTATTCTTTAAGAATGTGGTGAAATATTGGGGGTTGCTATGCCACATCATAACTGATCGTGATCCTCGTTTCACTGGTCGACTGTGGGACGAGTTGTTCAAGCTCTTGGGAACTGAGTTGCATTTCTCCACGAGTTTCACCCTCAAAATAACGGCCAAATTGAGAGGGTGAATGCTTTTTTGAAGTGTTATCTTAGGCATTTTGTAAGTACCAACCAACAGGATTGGGGGAAACTCCTGGATGTAGCATAATTTTCTTATAATCTACAAAAGAGTGAGGCGACCGGGAGAAGTCCCTTTGAATTGGTGACTGGGCAACAACCTGTGACGCCCCACAACATGGATATAGATTCATCAACCAGAAGCCCAAGAGCCCTAAAGATGGCCAAGTTATGGAAGGAACAAGCTGACATAGCCCGTTAATACCTTGACAAGGCGGCTAAGAAGATGAAGAAATGGGCAGACAAGAGAAGACGACACGTTGAGTTTGCTGTTAGAGACAAGGTAATGGTCAAAATCTTGCCCCAACAATTCAAAGCTTTCCGTTCTATCCATAAGGGTTTAATAAGGAGGTATGAAGGACCTTATTCAGTCTTGGGAAAGGTTGGTAAGGTCTCTTACAAATTGGATTTACCCAAAAACTTAAAAATTCACTCCGTCTTCCACGTAAGTATGCTCAAACCATTTAAGGAAGACCAGGAAGACCCCAGACGTGGAGTTTCCACTAGAGCTCCCCTGATTGTGGTAAAGTCTTATGACAAACAAGTCAAAGAAGTGCTGGGCAAACGAGTTGTTCAAAAACATGGTATACCACCAAGCACTCAATACCTGATCAAATGGAAAGGATTGGCCAAGAGTGAAGCAACATAGGAAAGTAAAGAGGATCTGTGACAATTTCAACAACAACTTCAAGAATACGAAGACTCGACGAGGGCATTGATGGATTAGGTGAGGGAAAGTGAAACGCCCTGGAATGTTCTAGGAGAGCCTCAAGGCTTATTAGGACCCTAGAACATTCTATTTTATTCCATATTATTCTAGAATTTTCTTTATTAGGTAGACTTATATAGATCATTATAGAATTCTCTAGATCTTTGATTGTAGCCATTAGATTAAATGAATCCTATCCATCCATTTATGAGGTAGAGTTGTATATAAAGAGATTAGTTCCAAGGGTAAGAGGCATCAAAATTCACTTGTATTTTTTTTCAAGTTTAATATAGTGTTTTCTTTCTCTCATTATTCTCTTTTGTGTGTTTCATAATGTTCTTCTTTCTCTTCATTATTCAAGGAGAAAGGCTGACTTAACTTCTACTACTAAGGATAGAGTAAAAGTTAAGTTCCACATGCTCGCGATAAAAATTCGTACGTACGTAACAATACGCCCAAATGGTTTCGCTATGTTTCTGATTCTTGATTGCTAATGCCTAGCTGGCTATCGCCGACTTTGCTTTGTAAATGGAACGATTGTTGTCGTTTTTCAATCGTTCCTAAAAATATTTGTTCTGACCATAAAATGACACAACAATTGATCGGAACTCTAAACTTTCCTAATGGCCATTGCAGGCCCTGGTGACTAGATTTTCATCCATGTCCACTAGAAAATTATCAAAGGCCTCGACTCTTCTTACCCAAGACAAATGCATGGTCGCTACGAGTGATTATGATGAGTTTCACAAGATGGCGAAACGTATATACTTGTAAATGTATTGGGATCGAATGATCAGTTTGGCTACCTTGACTCCAGAAAGGTTTAATAATTATCACATTCGCTATCTAAAGACAGTGTATATGCATTTACATGTGATTTCCAGAAACAACACTGGCGCCCCAGGGACACCCTGGTAGAAAATTTATCGAGCCAGTTGCGTGCTCATTTGAACACCAATCCTAAACAAGACGTAAATTTCAGGAAAATATTCCAGTCGGAACTCTCGGGTATGAAAGAAGTAAGTTCTTCATTTTCAGTTTAGCTCACGATTCTTCTTGTAATAGATGTAGATTCAAACAAAAGATATTGTGATTATGCGACGGGTTAGCCGCAATTCTGAAAAGCCATTGAACAAATTTTACAGGCTTTGGGAGAGGACGTCGAGTCTGTTTATCCAGATGAACCTGGGATCTCTTTCTCGATGGAGGATATTTTCAGGGCTCTAGTCCTTGATGTGATGGAAGGTGCCATTGACGTGGATTGGAGGGATTTCATCCCCTATTTAAGATGGATTCCTAATCAGTCATTTGAAATGAAAATTGAGCAAATGCATTTTCGCAGGCAAGCTGTAATGACGGCTCTTATCAAGGAGCAGAAGAAACGGATTGCTTTAGGACAGGTGCTTTTCTTTGTATTCCAGTGGTGGATTCCTTTTCAACCTTTATCTTTCACTAACCTGGTTCAAACTCAGAACAGGAAGTAAACAGTTATCTTGACTTCCTATTATGCGAAGGCAAAAGACTTAATGAGGCTCAAATTAGAATGCTGGTCTGGGAGACAATTATTGAGGCAGCAGATACTACATTGGTTGCTACGGGGTGGGCAATGTATGAACTGGCCAAGAATCCTTTCTGTCAGGTTGCTTCACTAACAAGTTGTATATTTTTATCATGGTGTTGTGAGTGGCGTCATTTTCCTGATTGATTATTGCTTTGTACAGAAGGATAAACTATATTGCAAGATCATAAATTTTTGTGGAGCTAAGAAGATTGACGGAGGAACACTTGCCCCAACTTCGATACTTGAATGCTGTCTTTCATGAAACTATTAGAAAGTACAGTCCAGCTCCAATTATAACTTTGCGATTCGTGCAGGAAGATACACAGTTAGGGAGGTACGATGTCCCTGCTGGAGCGAAGGTAATGAGTTGGTCTTCCAAACATATATCCTATTTTCAATTAATATTGATCAGAAAATTTTGTGTATGCAGATTGCTATAAACATAATATGGGTGAAATATGGATAAGAAACAGTGGGAAAACCCTGAAGAGTGGAAGCCTGAGAGATTCCTTGATGGCAATCATGATCCCATGGATTTGCAAAAGACTATGGCCTTTAGAGCCGGAAAGAGGGTGTGTGCAGGTTTCCATTCAGGCAATGCTAATCGGATACACAACAATTGGCAGACAAATACAAGAATTTGAGTGGAGATTAAGTAACTTTCAAATTGTTTTAAGTTTGAGCCACCAACTACGAAATTGCCCAAATAAGGTCTGAACCATAAAAATTAGTCCAAGTCTAGGTACAGGCTATCAACCTGCTGAAATGGGTTGCTAACAGCCTATGTGGCGTCTGGCGTCGTTCCTAATCAGTAAATTTTAATGACCTGAAATTTTTTGTCTCTCCTCCGGCAAGGTGCTCCCTTCTCTCCGTTTCCTCCCTCCGATCCCTCCTCTACGAAACCCAAATCCCTTACCCCAAAAAAAAAGAATCAGATGGCTAGATCTACAAAAGAAGGGAGATTGAACGGTGAACAGAAACCAATTCCCTTCGTAAACGAAAGAGATCGAAGAAATCATGTCTTGCTTCTGCAACAAACCTGCATTTTTCAGAACATCATGGATTGATATCAATCTAGTTCGTCCATTCAAGGCTTGCAATTTATTTCTACTAAGGACCCACTTTTAAAGCTCAATGTACATAAGAAATGTAGCTCATATGAAGGGGAAAGTGTCTCGTATTGTTCTGTTTCTTGTGTTATTACAGAGAAAGGAAGCGTACAATTTTTTTCATTGGATCGATCCACCAATTTTTCCAAAAGCACTAATCATACTATGGCTGCTTAGGAGAGCATTGAATGTTGAGCATTCAATGCAACATGAAAGAGAGCTAAGTGCTTCTTGGTCTTGTTAATTCTTACTTGGGTGGTGTTCATTCTGTTTGCAAAAGAAAATTCTAGTGCAAATGTTGGAGACGAGGGTTCTGCTGGAGGTATTGATGGTTAAGAAATGGGGGACATATGTATTGATCGAGGTGGCCAGTAGATATGGTGGTTGAGTTTTTTCTGTGAGGCTAGACGGATGGGGAACAATGAAATGAGGTTGTGATACTTTTGTATACTTTATGTTCAGCAAGAAAACTAGAAGTTGGCATTTTAAACCATGTACTGAAGTTGCATTTTGGGCAACTCAGTTATTGCAACATGATTCAATTAAGTGTCTTTTCCCACCATCTTTCAATTCTTGTTTCAAACTGCAAGATTGCAAGTTTAAGGGTTACATGAAACTCATTCCCGGAGACCTATTGGGTTATTACACAAACAAAAAACAAATTTTGCACAAATGAGATAGAAACCGCAAGTTTGCCATTCCAAAAATATCCAACATTATCATATACAAAATGCAGTATTCCAATCAATCAAGTACGCAACATTAGCCAATCTAACAGAGTATGTTAAATATTAAATAATAGTACCATAAGTTTGTATCTCCTAACAAAGAAAAAAAAAAAAAAAAAGTAGCATTTGGGAATAGGCATAATTTGCCTTGTACAAAAACAAAAGGTCTTATATGACAATGACATTGCTACCCAAAAAAAAAAAAAGTTCTTAGTTAAAAGTCAAGTCTAAAGAGTGAACTCTTGAGTACAAACCTCATGCACAGGTTCTATTATAGAAAAAGTGGATCCACCTTTATTTCCACGAGCCCTCGCCATCCTTTAGTTCCTTTCAACTTGTAATTACTGTAGATTGATTGGTTCTCAATTCTGTTTAGAAGGTTGAGAGACAATCTTTTTTGGTTTTTTGAGTTATACCAAACATAAAACAAAATTAGAAGTTAATCTTATCAACATTAGTTTAAAAATACTAAAAACTATACTTAGATGTGACCTAAAGGCCTTTGTGACTTTAGAAAATGAAGAATTACAAAATTTTGACATATCTTTTGGTTATGCTAAAGTGGATGACACTTTTTATAAGTCATTATCAACCCTTGTAGCACATCAATTTTAATCCTATGTCTCCTAAGTCCACCCAACATTCTCCTTATTACATATGGATCAATAAGATCGTTAGTACTTTCTGACCAAAAGTATTATCTTTAGATTGGGCACATCATAAAAGGGTGGGTACCTAAGGTTTTTTTTTACTTTAGTGTACCAATAATTAAGATAATAATTAATAAGATTTTCTCCTTTATTAAAGATTTCAGCAATGGCATGATAAGATAAGATAAAAGAAATGCACCATTTACTCCAATCATTCTTCTGCAATCTTTTAAAACTCCTTTCTTGTAATAATTAAAAGCAATATACATGAAATAAAAAATTAGCTTCTCTTTACTAATTACTAGCATGTTATCATATAATCGTTACTTTTTCTTAAGATATGTAATGTTAATATTTATAAAGTCTAAAACTTTTTTTTACTAACATATAATTCTATTAGATTTTTTTCCACTAAATTTAAAAACATTTTTTGTTGCAAATTAGTGCCCTCTACCTATTCCCCTTGTTTAAAGTATTTGGTGACAAATATCAAAGCAAAGTCAAGTCAATTTTGATACCAATTTGTCACATACTTAGTCTTCTAATCAACAAATCATGTGACACTAGCAAACTTATTAAACAAGAATGCTAATCCCAATAGTTAAAATGTTACTAACGATGACACACAAAGTACACAAATAATACAAGGAACTTAAAATATACTTTATATCTTCAAGAATTTCAATACAAATATTGCTTAGTAAACGATTACAAATAAGATTGCTAAAGTTATTTATAGTTATCTATGTACTTATTAGTTGACTAGGATTTATTTGATCCAATAATCCCTATTATTGTTTTAAAGTATTTTATATAATTTTCTAAATTATAAAAAAAATATTTAGAATATTTATAAGTTTCTAGAGACTTTCACTTAATTTTAAACTTGAGAATGAATCTTTAGAGAAATTTGTAATTAAATCTCTTTTATATGTTAAAAATTGTACAGAGAGTGACAATATGCATCTTAATAATCATTGTACTACTTAAATTAAACTTTAATCTATATGCTCATAAAGCTATATACTCTTTTTCAACATTATTAATAAACTTATCAATTACAATTTTTCTTAACCTCTTAAGCTTAGAAATATTAACATTTAATTTATATTACTCCCTTCATATTTGTTGCACATCATTAAACTTTATAGTCACAATTTTATTATGATTCTTTAAAATATTCTTAACAAAATGAGTCCCAATGACCCTTTTATCTTGGAAAATTTTGTTGTAAATGTAATATTTTTCTTAAGGCCTATCCACTTTAAAAACTAATTTGTTAAAGAACTTAATAGTAATTTTCTAAAGATAGCTAGGCATCTTGCAATAAGCCTACTAGGAAATATGAGAGACCAAAATTATGGAGAAATTTGAGTATAGTTAAAGTAAGTAATAAACTCGCAAATTTCACACTACATTTTAGCCAAAAACCTTAAAACATTAAGTTTATAAGTCCTTTCCAATTATGTTACTTATTTCTTTCTCTCACTTCTAATGTAGGATTTCTTTGACCATTTAACTTACATACACACTTACATTTAAAATCTTAATTATCTCTTCCTCAAGTTTGATTCTCTTTTACATTAAGTTTATTTTCTTTAAATACATCAAAAGCTCATTACCACTCTATTCAACTTTCCTAAGCTAATATTAGTTTGCCTAATCCCAAAGTGTGCACTTATCAATTCTCTAATAGTTACATTAAGAACACATGTATTACCACTCTTTTTTTGAAACCATGTCTTACCATTTGACCTAGGCATTACTTTTTACATATGTAATTTGTCTCCTCCTTCTTTAAAAGGGCAACAATCATAAGAATCATATGTCATAAGTGAATATCCCTTACTGAATCATTAGTTTTGATATCACTTGTTGGAAAAATACAAGAGCTCAAAATCAAAAAGAAATCTAAACGAGGTCTAAGTAAGCAACAAACTTATGAATATAACACCACGTCTCAACTTAAAATCTTAAGACATTAGGCTTATAAGTCCTCTCCACTTATAAGTTATTTACTTTTTCTTCTTCTTTCCAATGTGATATTTTTTTAATTGCATAATTTACACACTCATAATTGAAATTCTAACAATTTTCCCCTAAGTGTGAATCTTTTCCATATTAGGCCTACTTTCTTAAATGTGTCAAGAGTCTATTATTAATCTACTAAGCTCATTTGTGAACTAACCTTGCTCCACCTCATCCCAAAGTGTATATCTACATTAAGAGCACACATGTTGTCACCCCTCTTTCCAAAGTCACCACTTACCATTCCACTACAGTCATACTCCTAATAAGTGTAATTAGTCTTTTCTTTCTTTTGGGGCAATAACTACAGGAAACATGTCATTTGCATTTGTCCCTTTCTAATCTATCAACTTTAATACCACTTGTTAACAAATATAAAG
Source organism: Ceriops decandra (assembly GCA_020615895.1). NCBI lineage: Eukaryota > Viridiplantae > Streptophyta > Magnoliopsida > Malpighiales > Rhizophoraceae > Ceriops > Ceriops decandra. The sequence continues at coordinate 4,069,101 of JAHLGO010000381.1, read as the reverse complement.
AAACCTAAAACCAATAAGATAAAGGAGTGGAAAATGATCCATGTATATGTGTACAATTACTAAAATTTTTGAATTTCTCTTAGCACTTTTAATGTTTTTCTCAATTTACTTACCCTTTATTCAATCCATACAAGTACCAAGTTTATAAAGTTAAAAGTTGTTAAAACTCTATCATTTACAAACCTTTTTATTCTTCATATAGAGATGTGGTTTAATTTTTTATACTAATAATACATCTTTTCATACTAATACTATTATGCAGTGTAGCATTGCATTCCTAAGTGGGCTCAAAATTAAATTTATATAAACTATCAACCATATATCCAAAACCAACAATAATTTTATTTTGCAAAATACTAAAACTATAACTCTTAAAAATAAATTGATAACCAATAAAAATTAAGTCCTTAGAAAATAATGGAACATAAATAATATTTTGAAGGCCTAAAACAAATTTAAATTTTAAAACCAAACGATGTGTCTTTCTCATTTCCACTGTATATTATTTAGAATACCAATAAAAAAGAAATTGACGATACACAAAATACATTTCTTTGAAAATCACTGCACGAAGAACTCGCTCACAATTATTGACGGGAAAACTGCAGGTAACAGCCTTTTCCTTTCTTTTTTTTTTTTTTTTTTACAGAAAACAAAAAAGATTTTATTTGCGCTAGCATGTGTGTCAGTGTGAGCCTTCAGAAAAGAGACGAATAATTGCTAAAATTGAGGTCCCCATGAAAAGAATAACAAGCCCCCGAAATGAAACCGACGGGGAATCCAACAACTCGGTGCATAGCAGATTAACAATCTTTCTTTCGGTCCCAAAAAAAGAAACCAACGGGGACTCTATATATAAGTATATATGCTTTAGCTATTTCTGTCCGGTAAAAAAGTTCTAGTTATTTATGTGCCGGAAAGTCTGTTTATTACCTGTCATGCATGAGATTTTCTATGGTATTCAAACCCTTTTATTGTTTGCTTTTTATTCTTTTCTTTTCTTTTATATTTGTTGGCTACATATTGTTTCATTTGAGTCAAAGTTTGTCACGTATTCATTCTATTTGTTTTGTTCTCCAAAAAAAACTTGTTTAAATATGAATCATTAATTTCAAAACATGCAAGATGTGAAAGGAAAATGTTTAAAATTTCTGGGTCTCTGCATCAGCAATAATTTCTTACCATCAAACGCCAAATTTTGGTACTTACAATGAATCCAATACTTCGCTCTGTTCCACGGTTAAAACAATCGATCACAAGACATTTTGCTAGAAATGACGTACGGAACTTTGTTTAGTTCATCCGAACAGCATATCCTCCCCAGTTCAAGAAAAGGGGTGTAAGTAAAAAAAACTGATGTAGTTCATGCTCCTCTCCTCGACTCTCCGTATAACGAAAACGGTTTTTCCATTTTAACTTACATATCACAGATTCAAGTTGCATAGTTGTAAAAAACAAATAAGCGAGCTCCTATCATTTACGCACACAAAACATGTTCCAACTTTTTATCTCCCAAGTACCCACGTGTAGGCATATGCCAAATGCTTGCCAATTAGCGGATGTCTTGCATAATTGCCTTCCACTTTTCCATGCGCAACGCTAGATTGCCAAGACCACCAACTAGTGCAATTCTTTCTGCTTTTGTCACACTAGCTATAGTAAAACATGCACTCTGCAAACTATTGTACGGTCATGAATGCATATGGGCAGTTTCCTTATAACGAAGTAGAGAAAATAAGTCCGAAGAAGAAGAAGAAGAGAAAAGGTAGAAAGCGATTGATTTGCGAGTCGCTAAGAAGAGGCAATTTTCTTTTTCGAAGAAAAGTAAAAAGAGTGCTTTGGCATTGAAAAACATAGACAGCAGAAATCTGGCACAAAATTACCCCCAGTACAGAGCAAGTTTCTTGATTCAACATGTACCGATCAGGTCCCAATAAAGGATCAAGTTGAAGATGAACGGGCAGTAGCAACATTTTAGCAGAAAATGTGGCATCCGCAGAAGTCTGCAACGATCACTATCGTTGACAACAAGTAGCCCAGCCTCCACTTTATGAAACTGAAAGCCCTCATTTCCCATTTGCCACTTCGATTATTCTCTCTCTTTCTCTCAACTGCAATTTTCCATGACGTTTCACTTCTGAGCTGACTACTAGATATATAATTACAACTTAGCTCAACGGTTGTGAAGAGGATCTGAAGCGTTTGGAACCTTTCTTTTGCTTGAAATGAACACATCAAACGGATGACTTGAACCATGCTGCTGTTGTTGATCTCCTCGTTGCTTGTCTTGCCCAACTGCTTGCTGGTCGTGCATACGATGAACAACAACCATTGTCTCCCCTTCTCCAGCTGAGAGTAAGAGTGAGACAATAAGGCTCAACCCCAGTAGCTTCTGCGAAATGCCAACATGTATGGACTGTTGAAAAAGCATTCTCTTTCTTCTTCAAACGCTGAGAAAAAGGGAGTTATGGAGCCAACAAGAGAAAAGGGATTGGGGAGAAAGGCCCAAAGGAAAGAAAGTTGAGTAGCTTTGTTTCGCAAGGGAACAGGGAGAAGGAGAAGACAAGAAAGCAATCGATGCATTATAAGCGTGGCATTGAGTACTGCACCCTGCAAACAAAGGGACAAAACTTACGAACAAACTTTTTGTTTTTATTTTTACATACACACATATAGAGAGATATATTCTTGGGAAATCACGAGAACTTTTGATTCTTACTTTTGCTCTCGCTTTCAGTCTCCAGAACAAGGGGTCCAATTTTAGCATAATAGCATGCAGGTCTTGCTTTTATGCATTTTTCCTTTGTCTGGCTAGTGTTTGTCGGCTTTGCAACTAGTCAATTTACCCTTATATAGCTGGCTATCCCCGATAAATCTGCCTTTTTTCTCTCCTAAAAAAGAGTGTAAAATTCAGAGTTTCTCTTAAGCATATTATCTCCCTGTTTTTTTTTTTTTTCTTTTTAGCAGTATTCCTTCTTCACAAGGAAACGTTTTGATGGGGAAAAATAATGAAAATTGGCACGGTAGTCTTTGCTTAGAGTTCATTTTTTTTTTTTGGGGGGGGGGGGGGCAAATGATGCACAACAACAATAGACCAATGGTCTTTCCCATTGATCACAAAGCATTAGGCACTGAAAATCAAGAAACTTAAGGTACATTTGATTTCCAAATCTCGTTCCATGAAGGGTGGTGCCCCGTCTTGTTGGAGCTTGTCAAAACTGGGATAATGATCACTGGGTAGGATGGATGAGGGAGCGTCTCAATCGCACAAGAGAAAAGGTCTTCCATACTGAGAATTTTTATTGTACTCGAACCGCGTACTATGTTTTTTAATTAAAAAAAAACATAATAAAAATATTAATAATCCTTTATATGAGATCAAACAGAGCTATTTATTAATTTTTTTGATTTAATTTTGTATAAAAAATTCATTACTCAATCAATGATGACATTAAACAATTTTTTTCTATACTTAATTGTAATATACTAAATTTAAAACTTATTAATAAGCTCATTTATAAACTTTTATTTGTTTTAAAAAAATACTACTTAGCAATTTGAATATAAACCAATAAAAAAAATACGAAAAAATTATCACCAAACACCTCCATCAAACGGTAAACTGCAAACTATCTGAGGCTTTGGGGTGCTTTGAGAATCATATAATGCTAACGCATCGCTGAAACAAAAATGAACCATAGTGTGGACCGCATACGCATACTTGTTATACTGTGGAACGTCAAACAAAGATAAAGTCGACATGATCTTTTTTATCAACCAATCAGAATTTAGAAATACCTTTCTAAACAAAGTAAAAAGAAAAGTCAAAACCTAAGATTTGACCATCAAACACTTGAGATTGAAACTTCAAGTCTAGATGTATGATCTACCATTGCATGGAGAAGGCACAAAATTCACAGATGCTATCCTAATGTTTAAGACATGATTAGGCTGACAGAAATTGGTAAAATCGCAATTGTGAAATAACAAGATTATAGAAGGGGACAATTCATCCACATCGTAACCCCACCTGAACCATGCATTCCAATGAGCCGAAAAACCCCATCTGAAGTTATCAGAAGTCGCCAAACTATTTATGAGCAGGACGCCTCGCTATGCCACACGTCCTTTCGACAAGCAACATCGATATCATTTCACTACATTTTTCTGGTGCAAGTTTACTTTCCAATAACATGCCGCGGCTTTATTGGCATTGAAGAAGTTAAAAAATCTCCCAATAACATGCCGCGGCTTTATTGGCATTGCCATTTGTACTGTGAAGGTGAATGCAAGGGCCTCGCATGAGTACCAAAAAGAGGCACCACACCTGAAGGCCCGGGACAGGGCAAGTTAAGCCACTTTTATCAGTTCATTCATCGGCTAGGACTTAGTGGTCAGTTCAAAATGTCGTGTCTCTGCAGTTGTACATTCCCTTTTAAGTCTTTTCAAAAGCCCGATCAATTCTTCCAACATGTGATACCCCCAAAATCATTGAGAGCCAAACTTCCTTTCAGTCTTTAATAACTTCAAAAAGGGAAGGGGGTATGGTTGGAGGTGAAGGCATGCTAGCAACACATTTGAACTGTTAACAGAAATTAGGAGAGTTTAGACGCGCTAAGCCACATGAGTGAAAGAACTGAAGCCAAAGATTTTATATATATTGAAAAAAACTAAAAAAAAAAAAGACATACCTTGTGCTGCCTGTATTTTTCTCTCACAGCTTGTAGTCCTTCGCCTCTCCTGCTTAAATACAAATCATGTATGTGAATGACACATGACTCCAATTCGGCTGCTTTGTACCCTGAGCAGCGCTGCAGGGTCGAACTCTGTACAAAAGGTTAATAAGTAATCGGTTGGCAGACTGGACATGAAAGAAAAAATTGCCATCTGAAAAGAGACTTACCCAAGGATGAATCTTTGGCCGCAAAATGTATCTTGCAAGAAAAACAACAGAAGCAGCCACCTTGGATGGTAAAAATTGCAGACAATAATAATCTAGCAAGCTTAACTCAGCAAGATAGCACCCAAGGAACTCAAGCTGCAAATTCTGAGTCTGTAGAAGAAGAAATACGTGCATTCAACAAAAATGTCTCAAACAGTACAATGCACACACACTAGAAAGATGTATCACTTACTTTGTAATCTAGTTGTGCAATCCTGGTGAATCTCCTGTAGCCAAACATTCAAAATTAAGGGGAAAAAGTCATCACATGTTTCATTAATGTGAGCAGATTATGAACACCAATTGCTAGCAGAACAAATACCAACAGATCTATTACCTTAAAAATGTCTTTGTTGTGGGACTGCCCACTTCAAATTTCAGGGCATTTAGTATGTCAGATTCCATTGTCACAACCTGTAGAATAACCATGGACACCATTTATGATTGGCGAACTAAAGAATTCCAACAATGTGTGCAAAAAACATCCAAAAAAGGAAAAGAAAAGAAACGAAGCTGTTACCTCTTTCCTGGTGTATGTATTATCCGTTATGTAGTAAAAGTCTTCCACTTTTGGAGGGTTGATTTCTTCATACTTTCTGTTAATTGCAATCAAAACAAAGATAGTAAACAACAGACAATAACATTTAATGTCAGTATATCGAATACTTGATGGAATTCAGTTCTCTTACGAGGCAATCAGCATAGATGAAACCCCAAGCAGCTGAAGCTTCTGCCTACTGATAGCCTTCACAGAGAGGAACCGATCAATATAGTTTACTGCAAGATAGAGAGTGTCAGGGACAAGCTTGTACTCATCTGCAACCTCCACCAGCCAATCCACCAGAACCCCTCTCATGTTGGGGTTGATATCATTTTGAACCTTATCCACGTAATTGTGCAAAGGCCTTCTCTTTGGATCCGCCTAAACACCAGTCAATGTTTAAAAACCCTTCAGTTACTCAAAGTTGGACATGTAACTTAAGACCTGAAAAGCTGGTTTCTTTCTATAATTCCTACACTTTTCTGTGAGCAAACAATCAATCAGACCAGACCACATCCGACAAGCTAAACTATGGTTTCAGTAATTACAACCCATTTCCAGAGCACAAAGGTAACTTTTGCCTGCCTCTTTACTTACCTCCATTTTGCGAAGATATTCGTAAATTTCAGCAACATACGACCCGCACATCTGGGGATCATCAGACTTGGCATCAATGTCCTCCTTGGGGGCATCCTCGACTTTCTTAGTTACTGTCGCTTTCTTGGCCTTTGACTTCACCGCCTTGCTTTTCTGCTTCAGAGGATCATCCTCAGAGCTGGAAACGACAACGTTAGACAAGTTCCTTAGCTCCCCTAGCACCACGCGCTTCTTCTTCTGCTCTGGCTGGTTGTGGTCCTCCGCTGCAGCCCTTTTCTTGGCCGCACGAGTAATGCGGGCACAGTTCTCCTGCTCTGCCATGAATCTCACTCCCAACCTCCTAGCTCTCGCGTCTGACTGAAGGAAAAGAGAGAGAGAGAGAGAGGATTGGGCTTGCCGCGAGGGGGGGAGGAGATGGTGGAGAGGCGGGGATATGTAATGGCACAACGAGAGAGGGAGACAGAAAAAAGAGGAGCCGCCCATTTTTGGTTTTCAAAAGCCAGTCCTTGGCGGTTTTGTGGTTTTAGTGAAAATGGGCCTTTGAAATTTGAAGTCTCCTCATTTTTCTTTTTCATTTTCTCTCTTTTTTTTTTTTTTTTGGTTCTTTTTAGTTTTATGTACTCTTTTGGCAGCCTTTTTAAGGTTGCTCTGAAAAGAAAATAAAATAAAATCTCCAACGAGATTGGGAAAGTTTTGGAGGTTGCTTAACTTCGTAACATCGAATTTTGAAAACCCAAAACCAAAAAGCATTTCGGCCTTTGCTTGCCGGGGTTAGGTAAGAGTTTTGTACTTTCGACAATTGGCCGCTAGGCGGGCTGGTCTCATCCCCTTGCTTGAACTCCCGGGCTTATTTCATTCGGCGTTGTTTTAAAAGTTTTCAACCTTTAACAAAATTTAAAAAAAAAAAAAAACAGCCTGAAAAAATTTTGAGTCCTGATCTTATTTTTTCTTTCTGAGCTCCACCGTTTGGCGCCGCTTATGTCCCGCGACCCATTCAAGCAAATTCCAACGATTACACATTAATTATACTTCAATTTTAAAAATTTTAGATTTTAAAAATAGGGGCAAAAATTTTTTATTTTTATTATTGTATAATTTTAATAATTTTATTTAATTAATGTTTGATTTTTTATTTATTTTATTAAAAAATTAATTTAAAAAATATATACTCCAATAAAATAATAATAAAAGTTTATTATTATTAGTTTATTTTATGCATCCACAATGAGGAATCACGGTGGAGGATGTTTGGTTGGCTGTTGTCAGGGTGGCTGATGGTGCAAACTGAGAGAAGTATAGCTTGAGAAGGCCTCGTTCTCTGGGATCTGCTGCGGGAATGAACCCTCCAAATCTAGTGAATGGTGGGTGGGGGGGGGGGGGTGTTCAACAAGATAATTAGTTAGGTTTTCTAATTACAAACCAGCATCGCAATTAATTTATTGGGTAAAATGCAAATTGGTTCCCAAAATTCTCCACTTTTCGACTGTTCTAAGGAATTAGCTAAGGTTTTCATGGTACCACTAGTCCTAAAAAAAAGTAACAATGTAGCCCCCCATTGTCCAATATGTTTTTCTTTTTTTTATTTTCCAAACAATTAACTTATCGGGTTTCCATTGAATCAATTTGGAGGGCTTATTTTACAGCTTATGTGCCTCTCTATCTTTTCTCTTTCGTTCTCATTACGCCCCAATAATCATGAAAAAGACCCTCCCAAGAATCCTGTCATGTTGGAGGTTTTATATGCAATGACATTACATATTAAAATTATATTGAAGTATAACAAATTCCACAACCTAGGGAATTTAGAGTGATGTATCTCAGGCTTGCTGGGAACACAAGAGGAAAAAGGCAAAAGAAAAAATATATGAGATTTGCAAATAAGTTGTTTGACCCCTCATGACTTACTATAGAAATATATATATATATATATATATATATTAATGGGAACAGTGTCTAATGACTGAGCTAAATTGGTTGCAGCATTCGAAGCTAACTTATACATTAGTTTTTTTTTTCTTTTGAGAAAAAAATTCGAAAATTGTTTTGTACTTTTATAATTTATTTCATTAATGAAATTCTTTTTGGATAAGCTGCACGATGTACAATTTTGATGTGCTTTCCACATCTTTTATATCATCTCCCCACCCCCCCCCCCTCCCCCTCTTTTTTCTTCGATTTTTCTACATTTATACATTGCAAAAGTTGGATATTATTCCACTTATTATTATCCTTTTTTAGCACTACTTATATAGTAATTACTTGTTAAATAACATGATAAGTACACAGGAACAGTAAAATAATTTTCATATATTCAATATCATTTATGTATAAAATTAAATGAAATATAATTAATCCACATTTTTTATTACTTTGATGTTGTTCTCTAAGTTTTGTCACTTAGCTTTTCTTCTTCTTTTTTTTTTTTTCATCAGACCATACATGTATCAATCTTGTCAAATTATAGGCTAATGACATTTGTTAAGGCAAGTGAAATGAAATGGTCGTGCCTCAAATTAGTTCGAGTGTTCGAATACGCATGTCAAAGACACAACAATAAAATTTATTAAAACACAATTGAATAGTGCATTTCACACATTAAATTAAATGTTAATTTTATTTTTTTATTCATATATCCTTAAGTATGCATAAATCTTGTGTAGAGTTTTTTTTTTTTTCTGCCCCAAATCATATGGTACATTACTGATGAAACTTGGTAGGTTTAAAAAGTTTTTCTTTTTGGTTCAAAGGCTTACAATATCTTAAAGGAGAGGGGAATTTATGTTCATATTAGTACCTGTTGGATAAAACTCAGTCCAGGGGAATAAGTTGACGTCAATAGATTGTCCAAAATCAGCAGCACGTCGCACGTTATTGCTGTTCCCAATCCATGTCCTAGGCTTATGTAATTGCCAAGATTTATGTTTTCCCCACGAAGAAGAATTGGGGTTGGCTGCAAGATCTCAGCTACACTCTGGGATTGATCTCTGCCAAGTGAAAGACAACTTAATTACACTATTGAGAAAATGCAATTCACAACAAGTCGATCGCATTCCTCTCAACTTCAACAATTTTTTTTTTTTTTTAAATGCACCTTAAAGGAAGAAATCCGTTGGAATCCAAAAAGTTTAAGATATGCACTTACGCTTCACTGTGCGGTGGCCAATCCAACACATTATTTCTTAAACTTTCTTGGACAAAAGCACTTGCTTCTGCAGTCTCCGAAGATAAACATACCTGATTACATTGGCAAACGTAAAAGCCATAAAAAATCCATGTTCTAGACAATCTAAGATTCTGCTTCCAAATATTCATTTTACACTGTTAGAAATTGATGCTTTGACACCACTCTTAAAATCTAACATGTCCAGCTCATTCCTGCTTCATTTTCTATGGCATCTTAAGCCTAATGCCATAATTACAATTAGAGCTAATGTTTAGACTAACCTTTGATTATAATATTGCGTTAACTAGTATGCGTAAAAGCTAGAAAGTTGTCTTGCGTTACGTGAAAGCCCTTAGAAAAATTCTATCCATTGTAATAAGCTATTAAGTGCATTAAGACTCTTTTTTAAGGTAATCATCGTAATTTTTCAAGTTGCGTACATAGAGCAAATTAAGATGAATGAAAAACTAAGTTGTTCTCTCTACACTTTCATTTCTTTACCTTCATGTCTTCTGATATTTTTCAATATCACAAATTATATCTCAATTCTTTTTCACTTGTTGATCAATGTCTAGTTTTTGTTTCAATTTGAAACGTGATCGTTTATGGTTTAGGAAAACCTTCATTCTTCAATAATGATATCACCTTGAAATATACGGCACTTTCACTCTTTTAAGGTTTAAAATCTGATTTTTAAAGTTCCTCTCTTTGCTACAATTTTTCTGCGATTTTTTTTACTTTACTGCACTTTCCATATTTGAGCACCATCAAACCGTTCTTTTCCTTCGAAGTTTGGTTTTCTCCTTGCTACACTTTCTGTATATCATCATATGTACTGCTGTTTTAGTTTATGCAGCATCTCATCATCTTATTGCTGTCATTTTCTGCTGCAACTCATCCTTTCTGCTACATTCTCAACCTCCTATAGTTCTCATTATTATGATGCACTTTCAAACATCTTCTCTGCACTTCCACTTTTCGTAGCTCATATCTCTACTGCAATTTCTGGCTTTGGATTTAATCAGGCTTCTTCTGCTTTGAGATCAACAATCATATTTAATTTTGGCTAATAAACTACAAAATTTTAGGCTCCACATGCCACTCTTCTGATTAAAAATCAGTTTCAAGCCGAGCTTTCAAATTAGAAAATCAGCAACTGCCCACGCAGCCTTTTTTCTCATCAACTCAAAACATCCTCCATCATGACCTCAAGAGGAGCCAAAAAAGGAAGGTCAATTTAGTTTCTTATTTGCTTACTATCTGCATTGAAGCAAAATCAAGTCATGTTCGTGGTTTAAGTATCAATGAGGAGTGTTAGAAATTGATGCTTGACACTAGTCTTGAAGTCTAACATGTCCAGCTTATTCCTATCGCGTTTTCTATGGCATCTCAAGCTCATTGTTGTGATTAGAGTTAAAGCTAGTGTTTAGACTAACCTTTGCCTGCCAGGTTGTGTTAACTAGCATGTTTAGAAGCCAAAAAGTTGTCTTAAGCTACGTAAAGGCTGTCAGAAAAGTTTTATGCACTGTAACAAGCCATTAACATGCATTTAGACTCTTATTTTAGCTAATCATTATCATTTTCCAAGCTTTCTGTGTAAAGAAGCTACAATAAATGAAAAATTAACTAAATTGTTCTCTCTACAATTTCATCTCTTCACCATTATGTCTATATCGAAAATGATTCCTCAATTCTTTCTCACTTGTTTATCAATTTCCGGTTTTTGTTTCAATTTGAAACACGATCTGTTATGGCTTTAAAAAACCTTCATGCACCCATTTTGAAGCTTGAAAATATGAGCCAATTCAAACTAATAGAAATGCAAATCGGTTCACGTAGCCTACCCGTGAAGTAGAAGGTGCAACAGGAGAACTGCAGTTTTCCTCCAAGACTCGCTGTGTAATCACAAATTCAGTTGTTGAAAAACATCAAGAGAAGAATGTTATTGTTTAGAGGGATATTGAACATACAAATAGGTACTACCTTGCATATTTGCACACTCTTAAGAGCCTCCTCAAGGATCTGCTCTTGGTACTCAGCTTCATACGATGTTGTCAAGTGGGACAAATTGCCCTCAAACATTCTTAAATAAATAAAATTAAATTAAATTCAGTTGAATTATCCTGACAAAGAATTCGTAACCAGTTTTTTCTTCAATTAGAAGAGATTAAGATGTTGTCAACTTCACATGCACATCCTTACCTCAGCTGTTTCTCCTTGTCGTCGAGTTGGGATTTATATCTTACAAGTTCTTGCTGAAGCTCCTGAAGAGTGGTATACAAGTTACATCATGTTACTATACAATATTCTCCTCAACCTTCTTTCTAGAACAGGCAATCGAAAGGCGAATTTTAGCTCTGCTTATAAAGGATTACCTCTAGTTGAGAATCATTGTTAGTAGGGCAGCTTCACATAACAGCAACAGAAAGAAATCAATTTAAATCCTGAACCCTTGGGATAGATGTTTGTTATCGGAAAAAAGAATTAGTACACACACAAACCTGGCTGTTTGATAAGTTCTATTGCCCTCAGCTTTGAACTTACTTAGAGTTCTTTGTAGAAACTGAAAAACTTTTTCGCATTAGTCTCCAGGAAAGAAGCAATTAGTGTTAGCAGCTCGGTTTGAATAATAAGAGTTAAAAAGCTAGTTAATCTTTTTACCTTTTGATTTTGCAGCCTTCACGCAATTTGAAGCCAAAAAGAATACACATATCAAAGGAAATCAGAGAAACAATAATGATAAGAAGTAAACTAAAGTGAATTAAATCTCTAAGGATATCCTTACCGTCCTCGCTCATGCTCAGGAACATTCATATACCTTGTCAGAATTTCCTCAATGCTTCACCAAGCCAGAAGAAGGTAGAAAAAAAGG
>JAHLGO010000381.1:4022082-4042942 GCA_020615895.1 Ceriops decandra | reverse complement strand
AGAGGTTCTACGGTTTTGGCATCTTTCTCGATCATGTTTTGCACAACTTGGACGCGCATTTATTTGTTTTTCAAAGCGAAAATTGCGTTGCCTATTGTGCTTGGGATAACAAAATACGGTCGGGGAAGATAACTTTAACCCTCTGGGATGCCAAATATCTGGGGACTAAAAGTGCTCAGAAAAGTTTAGGGGCTAAAATATTTTGGATCGACCATTTTTACCACAATTTATGCAATTCGTCAGTCTAATCTGATTAATCTATTAAATATTATAGCAATTTCTTCGTGACTGTCCCTCATTTGACCGGTACAACAAAAAAAAAAAAAAAACAGACAAAAATAAATAAATAAATAAATAAAGGGCAGCAAGGTGATAGGAAGATACGTCACGAATAGGATGTATAACAACGTATTAACATGCTTGGACGGTTGTAAGTAAACGCATCAGATGCCAAAATATGTAAGGATTAGTCACAGTCTAAAATAAACTTTCAAGATATATATATATATATATATTGGTTTATTTGTAGTTTCGTAAAAGGAAGAGTTTGGGAGCCCTTGAATCCGAATGATGTCACTTTAATATGTTGGCAGCCACCTGCACCTATGTTCTTCAAAATTAACTTGGACAAGGGATTGTTGACTTCAGCAGGCACTCTTGAGGGAAACTCTTGTGCAGATCTTCTAGCAAATATTAGAGTTTCCGTACTTGTGATAATAATAATAATATTCATCGAAGATATGCCCTATCTTTCTCTCGGGTCACGTAAATGCTGCCTTTGAGTGTTGAAAATTGCTACTCGCTTTCCCACCAACCGGAATATAGAAACACTCGTTTCACCACCCTCTAGAGGTGTGATGTTAACGTCGATAGTTTGAAATTCCGAATGCCACATCCCATTCACAATCACAACTCCTCCCATTTGCTAGAAAAAAAGAAAAGAAAAGAAAAGAAAAGAAAATCCATGAAAAAAAAAAAGCCAAAAGAAGTTTATAATTTCACATGCTAAATCGATAAATATTTTAATGAAAGACAAAGGCATTAGATTAATAATTAACCAACTAAATTTTTGGTACAAAATTTGCAATCACTCATGAGTTCGGGAGTATTTGTTTTAGCCTCTCAGCTTTCTGTTATTATTCGGTTTCTTAAAAGTTGATATGAAAATATTTGATAAAGTTTATTTGCAGTTTTGTTGTTTGGTGATCTGACAAAAGAAATAGGTGCAAGTTACTTTTTCTTTCAGGCTATTTTATAGATTAATACACCCCTAATAAAATTTTATCGAATTCTTGTAGGCCATGTCTTAAGTTATCATTTCCATTTCTTTAAAAGCAATAATAATATCAATTTAGCTAACTACTACTTAACCTTTTTCATTATTTATTAGCAATAATAATAAAAAATAAACAACAATATTAATCAACAACAAATGAACCAAATAGGTCGTTAGTCTTCAAATTTAAGTTTACACACACCTATTTCACATATCCCGACTTCTAATATTTGGGGTTGGTAAATTGTCCATTACAATTAGAAAAATTGATCAAATAGTATGAAACAACCAATTTAAGAATAGAAATTATAAAGTGTATTTTGCTTTACATCAAACAAAGTAGTTAACATATTCTTGTTAATAAAAATTAACGTTGCATTTCAATGTCAGTTTTGGATCATTGTGATGTCCATTCTTCTTTTTCTAAATGACGGTCGAAACAAAAATCAATTTTCTTCGATTAGGAATGGGAAAGGGGGCAGGAGGATTGACTTGTCAAAGTGGCCACTAGTTTCGCCTTGGAGAAATAGTAAATGTCTTCACTCTTGACCATGTATTTATTATCCATTTGGCTTTGCTGACCTATGTTCCATTTTTTAGGTCGGAGTGTTAATAAAAGATAACTTTTATTTTATTTCATAAAAAATTGTATTGAGTCATAGATTATACAAATATTATAAAAAATAATTTTAATACATTATATGAAAAACAACATTTTTCGTTACGCTAAATTATTTTAGAGATCCATCGTTAGAGAAAAAAAAATTAAATATTTATAAGCTGGAAAATAATTAAATTATTAATTACTGATTAGTACAGGAACGGACGAAAAAGAAAGTCAATAAAATAGCCACACGAGGTTGCATTCATCACAGGAGCAAAACTCCAACCTCCACCGGAGAGAAGCATTTGCGATTGTCGAAGATAACAACACTGAATCTCGAAAGCGGAGCAAAAGCCAAAGCTATGTTCTTACACATCTTGATTCTATTTTTAGTACTGTATGCGCTAACCAGTCACTTCCTTAACAAGATCCGGAATCTCCCACCGAGCCCTTTCCCTACTCTTCCAATCATCGGCCATCTCCACCTGATCAAGAAGCCCTTGCATCGATCGCTCGCCAATATTTCAAACCGACACGGCCCTGTCCTCCTTCTGCAGTTAGGCTCCCGCCGTGTCCTCCTCGTCTCGTCGCCGTCCGCCGCCGATGAGTGCTTTACCAAGAACGACGTCATCTTCGCCAATCGCCCTCGCTTCCTCATCGGCAAACACTTGGGCTCCAACTACACGAGCCTTATTTGGGTTCCGTACGGAGAGTTATGGCGCAACCTCCGCAAGATCTCTTCCCTAGAGCTCTTATCCAACCATCGCCTCCAATTGCTCTCCCATATACGCAGCGACGAGGTCCGGCTGCTGATTCGCCGTCTCTTCAGACGCCAAGACCGGACGGCGGATTTGAAGTCTGCGTTCTTTGAGCTGATGCTGAACGTGATGATGAGGATGATTGCGGGCAAGAGGTACTACGGTGAGGACGTGGCGGAAGATGCGAAGGAGGCACGGATGTTTCGGGAGTTGGTGGAGGAAGCGTTGCAGCTGGCCTCGTCTTTCGCGGACTTCTTGCCGGGGTTGCTGGTTACGATTGGTGGTGCAGAGAAGCGGTTTGTGGAGTGCCAGAGAAAGAGAGACAGGTTCATCCATAATCTCATCGAAGATCAGAGGAAAAGAATGAGAAGTGATGGCCCTTCTTCTGATTCCGGGAACAGAAGAAACAAGACATTGATTGAGGTTTTGTTGTCCCTACAAGAATCCGACCCTGAGCTCTACAGAGATGAAGTCATCGGAAACCTTATGCTGGTAAGAAGTCGCTTCTCTGTATGACTCTGTTCATATATGATTAAAATTATTCCTATTACCTTTTATTTTAATAAAAAAAATTAATTACATTTATTATTTTAAATTCACATAAAATATTAAATATATAAATTAAATTGATTGATGTAATATAATTTTTTAAAAAATTTTGAAATAAAAATTTTCTTAAAATATTAATATTTAAAAAAAATATTATTTTGTTATTTTCAAAAGAATTAAACTTTATATTATATAAATAAATTTAATGACGTACGAATGATAAAAAAAACTTATCATTCATGTGATAAGTGAATTGTTTTTATAGGATTATATTTAATAAAAATATTAAATATTAATTAAATTTAATTAATAAAATTAATAAAATTAATATATTAAATAAATTTTAAAAAGTAGAATAAATATATTCACAAATATTTCTAAGGTGATGGATGAAATTATTTTTTTTTCACTTTATTTTTATCATACACATCTTATTCTATGCATTAATGTATAATTATTTTGTGCATAGGCACACTTTTTTTCTTTTTTTTTTTTTGTATTTGAAGATTGTTGAAAAAAGTTGTCCGTGACTCTAGGAACAGTCAATTGCGTTGGGTTTTAAGCAAACTGAGATTTAAAAAGAGGATGTGGGCAGGAAAGAAAATCAGCAGCACTAGGCCGCCGTGTCGTGTTGCCTTTTACAAACCACAGACCAACCGCTGTGGTCCAAAATGAACACGTAGGCCTGACAAAAAAAAAAACATGTGAAAAGGAAAACGCCAAGGCGACACAGGTTCAGGGCATGCAGCCCGCGGCCTCTGGAGTGATCCGGCCTGGTCACTATTAGATATGTCTGGATCATTATTGTCCAAAAAAGGTGGGCCCCCAACGGGGGTTACTATTGTTTGAGGCGTTACATTAGAAGAGTTGCTGATCTAAAAATGGTAGAAGTTAGGAGAATTGAGATTTTTATTAGGAAATTTTCATGAATTCGAGGAGCTAACAATCTTTAATTTGTCGCACAGATTAATTTGTTTAAATTTTTGAAAAAAATTATTTGTACCACCAAAACGGTCCTCCTCATCAGTCACTTTAACTGAAAATTTTTAGTAATTTTTTTTTTGACTTTTTCTGTCTATATATCTGCACTGTAAGTGTCATGGGCAACGGCTTAAGTGGGCTCACCAGTCTGTCTTGTGCTAAAGAAGAAAGTTGTGCACCTTTTCCCTCCTTCTAATGGGATGGGAGAAATTTCCTTATGAGTATCTCTTCAGTGCACATTGTTACTATATTTGGGGCAAATGAAGGGATGACATGAAATCAGCCCTTCATTGTGAATCCTATTACAGTTTGGATTAGTGGAGCGTTGTTCTTGGATTTGATTCCTTCAATGCCGTTGGGTTGGTTTCGTTGGTTTTTGCACTAGGTGTGATTAATACATGTTAAGACAATGTATTTAAGAGTATAAACTACAAAATCACATATTGGCAAGTACAATGGGCTGACCCTATTAATAATATTTATGAGCCTTAACGCTTTAAGGTTTTAGGTGGATTTGAGAGGCATATGTTAATTGATTGCTACCAAGTAACCAATGAACGGATCAATCTTCAAGTGCACGAATTTGACTCTTTGATAATGCAGGTCCTATTGGCAGCAGGAACGGATACTTCTGCTGGGACTATGGAGTGGGCAATGTCACTTCTAGTGAACAATCCCGAAGTGTTGAAGAAAGCACAAAATGAAATTGACAAAGTCATCGGACACGATTCCCTGATCGGCGAGTCTGATATAGCAAGGCTTCCTTACCTCAAGTGCATCATAACTGAAACCATGCGAATGTGCCCAGCAGGGCCATTGCTGGTACCTCATGAGCCATCGGAAGAGTGTTTCGTGGGAGGCTACCGAATACCGCGTGGCACCATGCTATGGGTGAACTTGTGGGCCATACAGAATGACCCCAGGATTTGGGAGGACCCCACCCTATTTAAACCAGAAAGGTTCCAAGGCTTCGAGGGAACCAAGGATGGGTTCAAATTGATGCCTTTTGGGGCAGGAAGAAGAGCTTGTCCTGGGGAGGGCTTGGCCATGCGCATGATTGGGTTGGCTTTGGGTTCACTCCTTCAGTGCTTTGAGTGGGAGAGGGTTGGCGAGGAAATGGTGGACATGACTGAGGGGACCGGGCTCACTCTCCGCAAGGTTCAGCCATTGCTAGTTAAGTGCAACCCACGCCCGTCCATGTTGAACCTTATCTCTCAAATTTAGATAGCAAAACGGATACTTAAAACCTTTGAATTCGGCAAATTTTATGTCTTCTGGTGAACATCTATACTTGTAAGATTGTAATAATTGAAGTTTAGCCTGCTGCTGTACAACATGAAGGGTCCCATAAGTAAATTGTTTCTTATTTCCTGAAAATAACCTTGTTACATGCACGAAGGGAATCAAAAATTTTCAAGATCTTGTGTATCAGTTTGCGCCACTGATACCTTGGCTGATGGAGTTACACGGTCGTGTTATATTTGTTGGCAGCATCGGGATACTCTTTTCTTTATTTTGGCGGGCAAGCAGGCAAAGAATCCTTGTAAGAAGTGTCAAATATTGCAGCTTTTTTCATTTATTCGGTTACCTGTACTAGCATATCATTTTGGTAAATAAATAAAAATAATCACAATATAAATAACAATAACAGTCAGTGCGTGTAACGTGTCCAGGAAGGAATCTCAAGCATAAAATAAATGACAATTTACTGTAACGTCTGAATGTGATCAGCAATAAAAGAAATCTAAAACGAAAAAAAAAAAAAAAAAAGGTAAATTCTGGAACGTTAGACTATTTATCTTGAAAATTCTGGACAGTTATTTCTATTTCAGTCAATTCTGACTAATAGACATAATTCCCTGATTTCGAAAATCTTCATAATTATTGCTTGAACTTTATTAATATTTTCATAATTGTTTTTATCCAGTAAGAAACCTTTGAAGAATTTTCAAAATTATCAGAGGCTTTGTCTCCAAGCATTCCCTTTTCAGTGTTTCGATCGACAAGCTTTCCTTGTAGGGAATGATTTGAATTTTTTGAAGCTGAAAAATAATTCTAGCGCCAAGAAGTCAAGCCTTCCTGTAGGGCTCTGAACGCTTGTGCTGCCAACAGCCTCTTTAACGTTCAAAAATATTCTCTTTCAAGGAGCAAGACTAACACTGCAACTACTCAATTGAAAGGTTAATGAAATTGAAAATTAAACAACTCCTCACCATGACCTTAAAGAGCCAAAATAATATTCTGACCATACAAAAATATCATAAATTCGAATGCTCCAGCTTATACAGCTAAATCTTCCCAATCAAGGGCAAAAAAGAACTTGCCATATGAAGAATGAAATTCAAAAGAACATAGTCAATAGCCAATATGACAACAAGGTAATAGTATAATGGTCAACAACTATAATAGGCTATTAAGAGAATTTTCTAAGCAACTCAAAATTCAAAACATAAACTAATGAGCGTATGAACTAAAATATTAGTCATTCTTTTGGTGTAAGAGCCACAGTCAAACTAGTATTGTTCCTGTCAGAAACTACCGAATACAACAGAATGCAAGTCATTTGAACTTCCATCTTCTTTAATTATTCTTACATTTTTATTTCTTCCTCAAATAGCAATTTTGTCCTCATGTTATTTCGGTTAATTTAATTCATGTATTTCTATGAATTCTCCATACGAAAGCGCCAAACTGGTTATTGGGCATCATATAATTTCATCATATAATTTCTCTTGATAAATATTTTCGTGGGAAACCTCCCAGTCCTTATCTAAATGGCTCCCAATACCTTTTTGATCGGACTGGCATTTGTGAATCCAACTCAGGGTTACATGACCACCCCCTCCTCGATCTACCTTTCACACAGCCTAATCGCCCCCCAGCTTCCTTTTCATGCCCAGACCGTGTGTTCAGTTTTACCATGAATCGGACAAATGCTAGCCAGCCCAGCAGTTTCATTTTTTTTTTATTATTATTTTTTTTAGCCTTGTTTAGACACCATGCTTCTGCTGGACCTATTTATGGATTTGACTGTTGGACCCGGCTGGTTTGGTCCAAGTTCAAATGGGTGGCTTCAGGCCGAGCTTGTTTTACTCAAGCCCCATCCAGCCTAGTCCAAACTATTCTAAGCCCAGGTATTGGTATTGGATTTTATTTCGTGTAGCCTAATTTCATTTTCAGCGACTCATTAAAAAGGAAGAAGTTAGTCGGAAAATAAAGTATTAAAAGAAACGTTATTTTATTATTATTATTTTTTATTTTTTATTTGACTATAAAGAAACGTTATATCTAAAATATACAAAGAAAAGCATCACCGAAAATTTTGAATTCAATCCAGTCATCTTTAAATGTGAACAAATTGTGTTATCTATTTTCATCACCTTCGTGACAAACGAACTTATCCGCAGAACTCGAATGTCACATGATGGCAAACATATATCTTCACTTCAGTATATTTGATAAAATATGCTAAATAAGTTAAAAGTATACCAAATTAGTGTTTTTTTTTTTTTATAAAAAAAAAATGATATTTTGTGTCGAGACTTACACGGGGTGATGAAATATGCCGATAAGGATCAGATATATCTTGAGAAATATTTTCGGAAGATTGAACGGTTAAGTGATAAATGTGACATCCTCCTATTCAGGATTTAACTCTTTTTTTGTTTTTTGTTTTTTTTTTTGACATTTAAGTCCCTGTTTTATGTGGTTGGATAGTCATAATATATATACTCTTGCAAGTTTATCACTACTCAATAGACTTCTTTCAGACACTTGAAATAATTTTGGTGTGACCTAACCCATTGAATGAATATGCCTTCAGGATTTCTCTAAGCGTTCCAAAATAGAAGAGGGGTGGGGATTAAGTGCAAACACAAGCATGAAGAGACCACGTAGCCATGTCATTGAACATTTTTTTGTTAAATGTGTGTGCCCTTTCAGTTAAATTGAACGTATTCAATGTTGGTGGATTAACCATGTAATTAATTGTCAACCTAACATCCCTGAAATCGGAGGAGGCGTCTTGAGTGACAGTTTCTCCATTTTCTCTTTTGCAGTCATGTTCTACTGCGAGTCGGTGTGTACTTCCATGTAAATTTTAGGCCGACAATATATGCACTCGGGATTGACTTAAAGGGGAGGGAAGTTCCCCGAAAGGCTCCTTCAAAAAAAAAAAAAGAACAACTTTTTTTTACGCGATTTGCTTTTCAAAATGGTAAGGAAAAGAAAAGAAAAGGGATTACTTTGTTGCTTCCAACAAGGTTAACCTTATTTGAACACATTTAACTGGGGAATGCAGAACGGGGGTCACCCTCTTGGGTTGGTTTGTTAGCGCGTCAGATATACCCGAAACGTCAAGCATTAAATGAGAGGACTTGGGGGGGTGGGGGGTTGGAAGAACAGGGATAGACGCCACTTCTTTAATCGACACCATCCATCTCAATTAAAAGCCTATCCAGACAAGAGTCAATCACAACTGTAACTTGTTGTCGAGCCTTCATGAGATTATTCATCCAATTCATTTTTATAATAAAATTAATGTGCACAAAAATGAAATAACTTTAATAGCTGAGTACTACTATTACATAACAACAACACATAAAAAGTAATACACTAAATAACATAAGAATAATATAATAACTTTTTTGTAATTATATTTATTTATTTATTTATTTATCAAATTAAATAAGATGCAATTATTTATTATTATTATTAATTAATTAATTAAATATTATTACTTAATTTTCTCTTTAAATTTTGTAATCTTATGTTTTCAGGAACGCCCAAATTTTTATTCTGATTATTATTTTAGTCCCTTAACATCCACGTTCGATTCCCAAGAAAAAAGACAAAAATATATATATTTTTTCAGAAACTCTTGAGGCGTTGAATATTGATTGGGGTGCATATGATTTCTATGATCTTAATTCAGCAGCGCTAACTACCAAATACTTGACGGAAAAAAGTGTAAGTGGTTTTTAAACTTAAAATCATTAAAATATTTCATTTTAATATAAAAATAATTTTATTTTGATTTTAGTTTTAGATTATCTTAATTAAGATTGTTTATTAAAATAAACATTGAACATAAAATGAACTACGTAAAAATAAATAACTACTTAAGGAAAGATTCATCCCCTTAAAATAAATAATGGAGAACATTTTATTGTTATTTGTAAATATTGATTTTAAAAAACACTTAGTCAAGGTAAATTGAAGATTTATAAAAAAAATATATAAATCTAAGTCTTGGAATTAATGATAAAATATATGGTAACTAAGATAACTAGATCATATACAAACAATAATTTCAGTTTTTACCCCTAATTGAAACTTTTAGATCAAGAAAATTAAATTACAAAAATTTATTTTTTTTACATTTTAATTTATTACTAATATTTTAGAAACTCATTAAATTATATGTATAAGAGTAATTGGTCAAAATATAAAACAGAAACTAATTTGATTCGACTGAAATATATTTAAAATGTTTTAGAATAAAAACGTGATATTTGAAAATGTGGGCACTTAAGTACAATTTTATTGAAAATTATCACTTGATTGAAAAATCTAAATCTTCCACAAATACCTCAAAATATCTTTAAAATATTCCAAAATTATGGTTTTTGGTTTGTTTGATAAAATGGCTTCAATTTAAAATTAAAATTCATTCAACTTAGGAGTTACTCAAGGCATTTAATTATTTTTTGAATAAAAAATCATGATTTTTAAATCATAAAGTTTATATATAAAAGCATAGCTGTAATTATTTTAAGTTAAAGATCCTATGAACATTAAAAAAAAAATAAAAAAGAATTGTTATTTAATGTCTTCTTAGTATTATTTCTTTATTATCTTATTTATTACGAACATTATATATAAAAGTTTTAATTATATATTAGACAAAGATGTTGCCTTATTTTTATAAATTATTTAAACATATGTATTACGTTTTAATATAATTTTATATTAATTATTTTATATTAGTGTTAGATTATTTATTTTTTATATAATTATCTATGATTTTTACATTGAATATATTTTAAAATTTTACACACACACACACACACACACATATATATGTGTGTGTGCTAAATACATACATATGTGTATATATACGCATGCTATAACATGTTATAAATAATATAATAAATATTACGTATAGAATATAAACATTTAATTAGTCATATAAATTATATACTCATATATATTCTCGATAGGACTTAATGTAAAAATAAATAATAATATATATTTATTAATTTTAATGTATGATTAAATAAAAAAAAATAATTGGTTAACTGGCGGATCAACCCTAATCAAATCCAAACCAGAAAATAATCCGGACTCGATGCACTTGAAACAACTCAAACTTAAAGTGATTATAATACTTAAATGCAGCCGATCTGATTAGATCGGACCGTTTGACTACTTCATAAGTAAACCTAATTTTATGGTATTGAGAGTTTTTGGGCCTCTCTCCCTTCCCTGTTTTCTCCGAATTAATTGAGGAATTATAAGAGTTTGTTCCATTAATTTAATGCATGGTCATAAGGGTTTGACCATTTATTTATTATTATTATTATTATTATATTGTACTTCATTTGGTTTCTTAAATAAAATAAAAAGAATTCTATATTTACGATAAACTTGCAAATGATTATGATTTTGACATCGTATAACCAATAAATTTGTTGGATTGATTTTGTATTACACATCAAGATTCATGTTCTGCAAATTCATTAAAACATTTAAATTCGTAACTCCTAAATTCACAGATTCGAGTTACTTATTTTCGGTTGGCTTGGCCTCTCTCATCCACTCCGCTTTTGCGTTTACAAATCGTATCCATATCCCCTTGCCAAGTCTCTTTCCCTTCTTCTTCTCCTCCTCCTTCTTCTTCATTATTATTTATTTATTTATTTATTTATTTGCCCCCTTGTATGCTCGTGTGATAAGACTGAATTAACACACAAAAAAAAAAGATTATGTTTCAAAATAATAATAATAATAAACTATACGCAACGTTGATGGCTAAAAAAAATGGATTATAATCGCCAAATAAATAGATAGATATCCGAGAAGGAGAAGAAGAAGAAGAAGAGGAAGAAAACAAATGGAGAAAATCCATTGGTTAAGAGAGGTGGGGAGGCTGCCACAGAGAAGTACGAGGGCAAGAGAAAGGGCAGTTGATTGGTCAATCACAACCTTTCCTTAGTAACAGACAGAAAGACGCCGCGTAACCCAATTGCCGTCTTTTTCTCACACAATCTCTCTCTCTCTCTCTCTCTCTCTCTCTCTCTCTCTCTCTCTCAGTCTCGCATGAAGACTTGCCAAAATTGCATGCAAAAAGAAACCTTTTTGTAGTTATAGTCATAGCATGAGTGTATCGCCTCTCGCCTCTGCCAACAGAACAGAGTCTCACTCTCCATCTACGACTCTCTCTCTCTCTCTCTCTCTCTCTCTCAGTCCAATTCTTTCCCATTCTCATTCAAAAACTCACTCTTTTATCGCCCCATAAAGATCTTCGGTATCTTCTCTCCCTATTAATTCTCCGATTTTGTCTCTCGTACAACTCTCTCGTTTCTCTCTTTTTTGTTTTTTTTTTTTTCCTTCTTGCCTGTATAAATATCAATCAAAGCACTCTTCAATCTCCACAAATCCCTCTACAGATACTCAAACCCTCAGTTCAACAACCCACCCTCTCTCTCTCTCTCTCTCTCTCTCTCTCTCTCTTCGTTCTTCTTCTTCCTCCACCATCTCCTCTGTTTCTTTCTTTTCTTTTGGTTTTCGGAGGATGGAGAGGCACATGAACGTTCCCGATAGGTCGACTTCGGCTGCTCGTTCGCTGGTCGCAGGTTTTCGCCGTTCGGAAGCTTCTACAGAGAATCTATATCAAGAACCCCTTGATTCTTTCTTTTCTCGTCTCTCTGTCTCCTCCCCTGTCGGCCTGCCTCGGTATCCCCCCTCCGGTGATGATTTGTCATTAAGGAATATCTATACGAATGATCCTTCCTCGTCGGATTACTTGCCGCTGCCTTCTCTTCCAGAATTGAGGCAGAATCTGCGTTACAGCGCGCCTATGTCGTTTCAAGATCAAGTGCATTGTGCAACTGTCCCGGATATTGATTCCTTGGATGCCCCGAATCATATTTACTGTCTAGGCCCAGGCTTCAACGAGCAGCCGTTGGTAATGAACAGGAGTGGATTGCCGCGTGCTAGCTCAAGAGGGTTTCCCCGGCGAGAATCAAATCACGGGTCGTTGAATGTCATGGTGTCTAAAAGGCAGGATCTTTTGAGGCCTAGCCCGCATAACAGAAGGCCTCATTGGTTGCAGGAGCCTTTTAATTACTTGTCTGTTAGGGACTTGAGGGGAAAAATTGTAACTTTGGCCAAGGATCAATACGGGTGTAGATACTTGCAAGATAAGATGAAGAGTATAACGGAGAAGGAAATCGAAATGGTGTTTTCGGAGTTGATAGAACATGTGGCTGAGTTGATGATTGACCAATTTGGAAACTATGTTGTACAAAGGCTTGTAGAGTTTTGCAGTGAAGCACAGAGGACTCAGATTCTGCTAAGGCTGACCAAACATGATTTTCAGCTTGTTGAAATTTGTCTTAACATATACGGGTATGTCGGTTGCGAAAGAGTGTGTGCGCGCGAGCTCTCGATTCTGCTTTTTTTTTTTTTGGTTTTTGTTTTTTGATTTTTTGTGGGTAGTTGACTGTTCATTATCTTTTCGCTTCTTTTGGGGATAGAACTCGTGCTGTACAGACGCTGTTAAATCATATCAATACACCCCATCAAATTAAAATTGTCATGTCAGCTATAATTCCCGGGGCTGTTGCACTGTGTAAAGATGGAAATGGTCAACATGTGATCGTACATTGCTCGAAGCATTTCTCTGCCGAGGACAACAAGGTGACTTCTTAATTTTGAAACCTCGTAGTGCAGGGTTGTTCCTGGTTTTGTACTTTGTTCTCTTGTTTTGTGATGTGCTGCTGTTTGGCCCTTGCTACGCCGCATATCCTTTCACTTCTTTAAACAAATGGGATGTGACATTTTCTGTTCGTGAATTGAATACTAAGTCTGATCCTGAGTGTTTTTTCAAATGCATGCTATGCTATCACATATTAGCATGTTATAGAATTCTGTTTAACGGTTTCTCTAATCATCTGCATACAATGTGTGTATGAGAGAATATTTATCTTCCTTGAGCTAAAAATTGCTGGAAAATTCTTCACCTTCAATCTGTTGACTTGACTCTCTTTCATGAGTAAGTAGTGGTTGTCCAAAGTCTTATAAGTCTTGGGTTTTGCTTCTGGCATTCGGTGAAACATTTAGTTGCATTCTTTTGCCTGGCTTTGACCTTCAGATATTGTGGTTAAGTAAATATTTTCATACTGAGATTATGACGGTAATATAAACCAGTGAGTATGGAGTTTTAGAGCAATAACATATCAGCTGTGACTTGTTCTGTGAAATTAAACATACAATCATGCTTTATCATTCTTTTACAATGTAAATTGTGTGTTTCATATAGTGAGTTTGTGGTTGTTGGTTCATGCACTAGGAGTTCATATCTGTAGTCACCTTGCAAGCTAAGAGGGACCAATTTCAAGTCTGCAAGAGGCTATTTGCATGTTAAAATATGGATTCGTGCTTTTAAGTCAAAGTTTGGGTAAAGAGGAAAAAATAAAACTTGGATCAAAATGCACACAATATAAAAAATGTAGGACAAATGATTATAGCAGTTAAAATTTGAGTGCTGAAGTCAGAAATGACTGAGGCTAGTGTTTGATGGCCACCCCAACCCCTCAAAGGTAATTGGGGCTGTGGGAGTTGGGGTTCAATTCCCTGCCTCTCATCAGATCATCACTTATAAGAAATTTCAGCGCTGAATTTGTCCTGTAGCTTATGGCATATCAGCATGCTTCTCCACACATCTACAAATGTTAAAAGTATTTAGAGATCTTGTTGTTGGAAACTTTGCTTTACTTCAGATTGCATCCTCATTTTTCTGAATAAGCATTGTAAACTGAATTTGTTTACCGTAGTTCACTTTATTGTTCTATCAACTACCTTGTTTTCCTTTTTATTTATTTTCCATCAGTTTCTTCTACAAGGCATTTTCATCCTTTTGGTGGTGCTTTCTTAGAGATCTGCATTTTGAGTGTTGAAAAGTGGGGAATATTGTGTAATCGTACTTACTCCTAATAGACTGTATTTAAATAAGTCATACTTGTGTTTTTAAGAATTTTTTTCTGATGGAATGCCACTGGCAGTATCTTCTGAATGAGATAGCAGAAAATTGCTTTGGAATAGCAACAGACAAAAGTGGGTGCTGTGTACTGCAGCAATGTGTTGATAATGCCCAGGGAGAATCCAGGGATCATCTGGTGGCTGAGATAATAACCAACGCACTACTTCTGGCAGAGGATCCTTACGGGTATGTTTTCTCACGGCTGTATCTGCAAATTGTGTCACATCTAGAGGTAGTCTAAACTAGAAATTCTGCAATTTCTCCTTGTAGAAACTATGTTGTACAGCATATGCTGGAATACAATGTCCCACAAATCACAGCAAATCTTCTTGCACAACTTGAAGGGAATTACACTGCTCTCGCTTGTAATAAATATGGGAGTAATGTAGTGGAGAAGTGCTTGTCGTTGACCAGGGAGGACCAATCGATGCAAATTATTAGGGAGTTGCTTAATAGCCGAGATGCTGCCATGCTTCTTGTCCATCCTTTTGGGAATTATGTTATCCAGTCGGCACTAACAGCATCAATTGTAAGATTTTCGCACTCCCGCTTCATATGTTCCATCTGTTTATTTGTTTGTTTGACGCAAATTGGATTTAATGTATGTCTAGCAGAACTTGTTCTAACTCACTAAGGTCTCTGGTGAATTAACTTGATTGAGTTTAACCATTTTGTCCCTCAGTTTGATCTGATTGAACTGCTTCAAGGTTTTGAACTTCATTTAGTTTACTTGGCGACAGTTCTATATCTTTTAGAGTATAAATTTCACCTGGAGGATCTACTGTTTAGATGTGTAGACATACATGGCTTTGCGAGACGGAGATTTTCTTGTGAGATTCTTAAATGGTTCAAACTGCTTAACAGCCAATCTATTGTACACCGGAAGATGAACGCAATTTATTTTTAATGTGCAAGAGAAACAAATTCGGTGGTTGAAAGGCCTTCTGATGCATATGATACAGCATAAATGGCTATGCTTGGTTCACTATACTTGATGCACGACTTGTAGTGTTTTACCAATTCTTGAGTCCAGCATTTTTTAATGTGCTCTATACGTACGTTGTTTGACCTGTTACAATTTGCAACAGCACCAGGGGCCGGTTCATGATGCGCTGCTAAACCTGATTCAGATGAACATTCGAATGATGCGCAGCAACATCTATGGCAAAAAGGTCCTTGATTGGTTTGCCAAGAAGAAAGCACAATATGTGCTGACATGCGCAAGAATGAGGGAAGCATTCTGATAAAAAAAAAAGGTTTCTGCAACTGTGTAGTCTTTTTTGTTGGGAACAAGTCTGTTTTATCGTTTCTTTTGTTGGTGTTTTGTTTCTCCCTCCTTTAACACCTTCGTTGTTGTTATTGTATGCTTTAAGCACGGATAAGGCAGTTGTGTTTGTTGTAGTTCTTGCTAAAAGGGGGATTTAGATAGGATGTTGTGGATGTTCTGTGAGCAATTAGGACCTAACTTGATTGTGTGTATTCAGGAGGGATCGGAGATTGTGTGCATTCCAGCTTATCCCAGTAATCTATTTCCATTATTGTCCAGGATTTTTTTTTTCAAATATAATAATACATTATCTATTTTGTTATTTGTAGAAAAAAATCTTTTCTTGTTCATCATTCATTTGAGGTGTTAATATATATGTAAATAAAAAATTAATTTTTTCCTAAAATTAAGTCTTATAATCAATTTTATGATTGTATTACTTATGATTTATAAGTAATAATATATTGAAATACTATATTTATAAGACTCCCCCTTTAATTGAAGTATAAATATTAATGATAATTGCTTTGGATTCTTTGACAAATAGGTTGAATTTGATGCAATATGAAGAATAACTTATCGTCACATTATAGTTTCATATATGTTAAATTTTTAATTTTAATATTGATATATATAGTAGCTCACATGTCTGCAGCCACATGACTCTATACTTTGTCTTTGCATTAGATTAAGACACCATGCTTTATTTTTATACTTTCAAGATATCAAATTTTCTCTAATAAAAACATAATCTTTAATTAATTCTAGAACTTATCCAATTTGCATTTGAAAAATATTAAGCATAAGTATAACCATGATTACTATATATTATAAAATATTTAATGTTAGGAAAAATAATTCAAATTTCTAACTAACCATCAATACCTTTTAGGGCTAATCATCTATTATAAGTTGTATGTTGGTAATTATATAACCTTAACTTTTTGTAAAAAACTAAGAATATACTTTTTTTTGTGATAGAAAGATACCTTTTTTGTAAAATATTTTAATACACGAATAATTACTTCTTGTTACAATAATATTATTAATATAAATAATTAATAAAATAAAACTAGCTTTAAATTGTTAATAAAACATTGAGTTATTACAATGACTTTTCTTTGTATTAAAATTTTTAATTACATTGTTAATAAAGTCAAATTAGGCTTACAAACACTTTCAACTTATATAAAGATTTTCAAAATTGACAAATCTTATTAAATTTCCTTTCAACAGTAAAACTAAGTGGTTGTTTTATATATATTTTTTCGTGCAAATTGTTATGTTAAAAGATATTTTTAACATTTAATTGGTATTTGTCAATCATTAATAATAACAAGAGAGATAAATAATCTTACAAAAATAAGTTTAGCTATCAAAGAAAAAGTGTTAGAATAATTTACCTAAGTTTAAACAAATTATATAGTAAAAAGTTTATCTTTAAGACAATCCACAAAACCATTAATATTAACTTTTACACAAAATACTTATTTGGAACCAATAAATTGCTTACCTTCAAGTAGATATGTCAATTCTCAATTACCATTGTAATCTAAAGTCATTAACTCTTCTTCAATTGTAACTCGTAAACCAATATAAAATAAAAATTTAAATACTATCTTGTGAATATAAATTAGATTTAAAAAAAAAACAATTGCAAAGAAGATGACAATGTCCATATGATACAAAAGAAGAAATTGGTTAAATACATATTCGTATACCTTTTTAAAGAGCAAAAGAAAAATTTAGAATGATATTTTAAAAAAGTTTCAAAAAATATAACATTAAAAGACTAAATAATGACCTAAATTAGGATATTAACACTTATATTCTTTTTAAAGATGAGAATAACCAAAAAGACACACTTTGAGAGATTTATGATCTAATTTAAACATATAAGTATAAACATCTTGAATAAAATAAGTATATTCAAAAATATGTAGTCTATTAGAAAATAATGAATAAGATAAAAATAAAATAGAATAAAAAATATCACCTTTGAGAATAATGAGGTTAAACAATTAATTAAGAAACACATTATAAAAATACATCATTCCAAAATTTCTTAGTAACCTTTATTTAAAAAATAAACACTTTTAACAATTTTTAATAAATGCCTATTTTTCTTTTTACAATACTATTTTGAGTCAAAGTGTTAATATATGAAGAATAATAAAGTATCTCATTTTGGAATATATAAGAATTAAAAGGTTAAGAGAAGCATTTTTTAGTATTATCATTTTATAAAATATGGAGAAAAATGTTAAATTATGTTTTGATTTTAGCACATAAGACACAAAATATGAAAAATAACCTTGAATGATTTTTTATTAAATATAACCAATTAACTTGAGAATAATCATCAATAAATGAAACAAAATGTTGAAAAGTATATTTATAGACAATTGAATATGAATATCAAATATCACAATGTGCTAATTCAGAAAGGGATATAGTTTGATGTTTGGTAGACCAACAAGACTTAAGATCCTAAAATGATAAATATTGTAAACTAGGAAATATTTTTTCCAAAATAGATAAAAAAATGTGCCATAATCAATAATGAAGCTCAAAATGGGTCAAAACACCTAAATAAGCATTAAATTTTAGCACTACCAAGGTTACAATTTCCAAAACATATAAATCTTTATACTTATATCCTTTATTGATAATTTTCATGATCATAAGATCTAAAAAGACACAATAATTAGAAAAAAAATATGAAATCAAATAATTTATAACTTAAATAATTTAAATAACAAAAATTAAACTAAATCAGCTCAGAATGATTAACCAATTCAATTATCTCAATATTAATAAAATTATAAATCTACAAAAATATCATAGCATCTTCTTTTAACCAAGCTTTGTTTTTTACTTTAAAGTCAAACAATGATTCATAAGTGAGATGTTCATCTTTATCAATACTATAAAGATACACTTATACCATTTTACTTCAATCTAAATAGTTTCTGCCATTAAGTTTGTATTCAATGATTTTTGTTGTTATAAAAATAGCATTTAAAGTTATGACCTTTATATTTGTTCTTTTAGCCATTTTTTATTATCAGTCAATATAATCAAAATAAATAATTTCAATAAAAAATTACTCAATAAAATCACACAACTAAAATAGAATGATAAGATATTATTATTATAATATAGTTAGGATCTTTCTCTTTTAGGAGAATTTTATATCATTCTTTTAAAATAATTATTTATCTTTTTCTTAAAAGACTTATCTCTAAAAATTTTATGTTTCCAAAAAAATTTCTTTAGACTATTTCTGATATAATGTAAAAAAAATTTCTTATTTATTTATCATTTCTAGCAAAATATATATATATCTAGAGAAATTTTTTTACATGATATATAATTAGAGAATTATTTTTTTAAAAATTAAAGTATAAAAACAATTATATTTATACACTACATATGCACAATAATATATTAATCTACTATATTTACACCATTTTTTTTTATTTTAAGAATAGCCAACTTTACTTGCTTGTTTTGAGAACCATGGTCAATTTTTAGACAGATATGATGAAATGAAAATTATGACAACCTGATTTCTGGGGGATATTTTGGTGGGGGTGGGGGAGAGGCAGCAGAAACTAGAGCAATGCCCGAGGACAAACGCGACTGCAAACTGGAAAACATGGTTCGAATTAACAACCTAGTCTGGATTCGTAGGGATGTGTAAGGTATGTTTCTGGTCTACATCCATAATATTGTCCAATAAGCATTGGTCTTTCAATGATTACGGTCAACTGACTGTATTTCTTCGGTTGACAATGGAGACAAATTAGGAATGGCCAGTGGAGAAACGGTAGTGCAGGAGTCCATTTTCAAATTTCCAAACTAAGTTTTTTTCTTCTTTTTTTTTTCATACTAATAGAGAAGGGAACTTGCTGCAGCGTGATATACTGACATGTATTTTGGAACCATACGGAGTCTGTGTGTTCCCATCATGAAAAAGGCAAGAAGGAAGATGCAGGAGTCCTTTTCTCAGTCTGGTTTCAAACTAACACTGCAATAGTTAATGTAGGCTAACAAAAGGGAAGTATCAACAACCTTCAATAAATATTTAAGTCAAACCTTTCCCAGCGGTTCTATATCTCCTCGATATCCTGCTTTCTAACTTTTCACTAAGAAAAGTAAATGCAGAACATTTTATGGCCTAAGAATTCCTGATGTGGCCCCCAAAAAAAAAACCGCCAAACGTTAGGTAAGAAATAGTCACCATCCCGGGCCATGCGTGGTTTTTTATCTTTTTCGAAAAACAAAATTTCCAAAAAAAAAAAAAAATCAACTCGTGAATTTGGTTGTGAATTTACATAATGCAATGTGAAGTCTCCTCATGACCATTGTTATTGCAACATCTGATATTTGTACTAAAACTTTCTCACTAATACTATTATTTACTCACGTAAATTACAATTCTATTGTAATGTATGCATTTGCAGTAAAAAAAAGAAAAAGAAAAAGAAAAAGAAAAGTATCTTGGATAAAACTTATTGCAATCGCCAAAGCTTCTTCAAACAAAGTGAATAGGGGTTATAGATCTATTGGGAGCAGAACTGGATTTATCATAAAATATTAAAGAAACAGAACTTTTAACAAACAGAATAATATCATATTAATATATAGTTACAATACTGCAGTTCACAAAAGCTTCATATTTTAAGGGTCTTCATACCAAAGTTGAAAAAGTGAATTAATTGCAGGTACAATAGCCATTAATGATAGAGCCAACTAAAATTATGTCTTTTCCCCTTACCAATCGCAATGAATTGTTGCAATGTATGCTTTTATCGTTTTTAATAATGTGAATAAAACGTAATACTCTTGAAATTGTACATTAGAAGAAAAGATTCTTGAAATGACATCATGTTTCACTATCTCCCTTCCTCTCACAATCATGCTTTTATTGTTTTCAATAAGAAAAAGAACCCCTCAAATTCTCGGACGATCATCCTATAAGTGATACCTTCCTGCCAAATTTGGCGAATCACCAAATTCTATAAGTTGGCGGGCATTAAATTTGGGTTTGACTGTATTTAATACTATTTATTATTAAAATATTTTTTTAAAAAATAATTTATTAGATATATAATATCTATATTTATTATTAGGTATCTTTTACCTTAAAAAAAAA
>JAHLGO010000381.1:3994419-4021299 GCA_020615895.1 Ceriops decandra | reverse complement strand
AAGAAATCCTTATAAAAGTCTAATGTAATGCTCAAAAGAATATTACCAAATCAAGTATTTTTTTTCTTTGGGCGTAATTATTTTTTATTGCAATGGGCGTGGGGAGATCTTGTTTTTTTTTTTTTAAAAAAAGAAGTTTGGAGGAAAAAAAAATAAAAGAAAGAAAGTGATGCATTTTGGGGTTGCGATTTCTTTTTCATTGAGTAAAGATATCTGTGACTCAACTAGTTTTTATATTTGACAAAATTTCGCTCGACTAAAATTCACTAAACTTACCCTCGATGGTACGCTTCTCATATTCAATTCTATCCACCGTGATGTGGCGGTCTCTGATTGGTGGGATGCCAGCTGAAAATTCGTAAACCAAATTACACTTATTGCAGCCTTTAAACTCTGATAATTTGCTCTCCTCCCTCTCTCTCTCTCTCTCCCCCAAGTCCCAAAGAGGACGCTGCCTACCCACCTCTTTAAGTGAGTGGCCGGTCCTCTCTGACTTCTCCCCCGTTGACCTACCGCTGCCGTCTCCTCCGCCATGGCCCGGTCCTTATCCATTGTCATTTATCCTTTGTTGTTTCTCTTAAATCTCAAGGTGGCCTTTCCTTCATCTGTCGATCTTATTGATCGCCGGCGGCCCTTGATAATCCCTCTCCATCTCTCCACTCCTAATATCTCCGGTCATCGACGAGCCGCTTTCCACGGCGACTATCACCGGCGGCATCTCCAGAACTCAAAGCCCCCGAACGCTCGCATGCGCCTCTACGATGATCTCTTGTCGAACGGGTATCAGTTTTACTCCCTTCTCTATTACCCCCTAGCCGTTCATCTCTTTTTGAGTTTCAGTCTGAATTTCTGTTATGATTTTGTTGATTTATGCAGCTACTATACGACTCGGCTGTATATTGGGACGCCTCCACAGGAATTCGCCCTTATCGTGGACACGGGGAGCACCGTGACGTACGTTCCCTGCTCAAGCTGTGAGCGGTGCGGCAAGCACCAGGTTCGTTAGTTTTGTCTTGTTTCCAAGTCCGTACAGTTCAATATGTACTTGTTGGTGACGTATTCATCACTTTAAGCCTTTTAATCCGCTTTTTGCCTTGTTTGTAATTATGGACTCATATGACCACTTGGATAGGAATATGGACTCGCATTTGTGATAATAAGGGAAATTTCTGCATAGAAGTAGATTTATTTAGCTCAGGGTGTTATGAGAAAAGTTAACATTCGGAGTTTGGGTTTGCTGTCTATACTCTTAATGCTGATGGGAAGATGAACAACTTGGAGCAGGACTTCTGTTTTAATAGTAAAATTTGTAGTTTTCTTAATGCACCATGAGTGGGGAAGTTTTTTTTTTTTTTTTTTTATATATTTTTTAACTGTCAGTTAATTGAATCTGGATTGCTTGTTTAAGAGCTGATGTGTTGGTATCTAGGATCCTCGTTTCCAACCCGAATTGTCTGACTCCTACCAACCTGTTAAGTGTAAACCCAGTTGTAATTGTGATGATGAGGGAAAGCAATGCACATACGAGAGACGGTATGCTGAGATGAGTACAAGCAGTGGTGTGCTTGCTGAGGACATCATTTCATTTGGCAATGAAAGTGACCTCACGCCCCAGCGTGCTGTTTTTGGTTGTGAAACTGTTGAAACTGGCGATCTTTACAGCCAACATGCTGATGGCATTATGGGTTTGGGTCATGGTAGGCTCAGTGTTGTTGATCAGCTTGTCAGCAAGGGTGTTATTGGTGACTCATTTTCATTATGCTATGGTGGGATGGATTTGGGCGGGGGTGCGATGGTCCTTGGGAGGATTTCTCCTCCCCAAGACATGGTTTTTACCCATTCAGATCCTTACCGCAGGTAAGACACATTCTCACTTTGGATATTGATTGATTTGCATAGCTAAGCATTTTTGTGCATCTCACACATATACTTTAGTTTTTGGATGGCAACAGTCCCTACTACAATATTGAGTTGAAGGAATTACATGTTGCTGGGAAGCCATTGAAGTTAAAGCCAAAGATCTTTGATGGAAATCATGGAACAGTTTTGGACAGTGGAACTACATATGCTTACCTTCCAGAAGAAGCTTTTTTGGCATTTAAAGATGCTGTAAGTTATGACTCTGAATTCCATTACCTCCTTGGTTGTTTTGAAATCAGGTCCGCAGTCTTGATTTGAGTGCTGGGAAGTCTGTTAAATTATTTCTGTGTGATATTCGTTGGAGGGTTTACTTTGTTGATGGGCTTGGAGTCCAAATTTCATATTCTTTCGTTTATATCTGGCCTCTCTGATTGTTTGATAAGATTCACTTAATTTCCAATGGATTTGGATCATATCTAGTTCTTTCTATGAAGTTTTTCTTGGATAAGTATAAGGTTTATTTCTGGTGGTTTAC
This sequence comes from Ceriops decandra, assembly GCA_020615895.1. Lineage (NCBI taxonomy): Eukaryota > Viridiplantae > Streptophyta > Magnoliopsida > Malpighiales > Rhizophoraceae > Ceriops > Ceriops decandra. The sequence continues at coordinate 4,018,904 of JAHLGO010000381.1, read as the reverse complement.
ATGACCTCTGAGATTCAATATCCTTCATTAACTAGCTTGCAAATGTAGCTTTCCCTTTAAAATGCCCATATATCCATGTCAATCTGCACCTGATTCTGCTGATGTCAAAGTTCGGTTTGTCTGCACCTTTTCTTTTTAATTCATCTAAGTTCTTCTGTTGCTATTGTATCAGCCATAAGCAAAAATTTTGTTGATTTGACTTCTGGTGTCTCTTTGTTGAGTTGTCTTTTTTCTTTGTGTATTGGGCATTGCTACATAAATATTAGTTTGTTATCTTTCCATTCAGCCAAGATATTCTACTGCATAATGAACTTAGCCTAACTTTGTGCTGTATCGCAGATTATGAAGGAAATCCGGTTCTTGAAACACATCCATGGCCCTGATCCAAACTACAATGATATATGTTTTTCAGGTGCTGGAAGGTATTGCCTTTGATGATGACACAAATATTGGTGTCTTAAATCTTTTTTTTGTCTCCTTTATTGGTGATATTTTCTTTGGCACTTAATTCTGATTGCTGTTTTTCCCCTTTATTGCTTGGAATGTGATTTAGAGAAGTCTCTCAATTGTCAAAGATATTCCCAGAGGTAAATATGGTGTTCAGCAATGGCCTGAAGTTGTCCCTGTCTCCGGAGAACTACCTCTTCCGGGTAATATGACTAGTTGTGATTCTCTGATTGTAAAACTACTCCTCCAACAAAATTTTTTACCTTGCCCACTGGCGACTTCTTATCTTTTTGGAGCTTCCCTGTTGTGTACTCTTGTTATATGTGGTAGTTTCAATTCATTTTTTTTGTAAATTGCATTAGATATATATATATTTTTCTATTTTGGTTTTGTCTTTCCTTCTCCATTGTATTCATTCTGTTTTCTCTTTTTCTGCCACATTCTAGCACACAAGAGTTAGTGATGCATATTGCTTGGGAATTTTCCCAAATGGGAAGGATGCAACCACTCTTTTAGGAGGTAACTTACTGCATTTTCCATGAATTTCTTGTTCTTCTTCAGGTATGCTGCATGCCATTTTATTGGTCATTAAAATATTTAATCCTGTTGATGTCTTTCTTCCCACTGGCCCCCAACTCCGCCCAAAAAACTTCTTTCGAACAAGGAAAATGGAAAGTTGCACGAGCAATTTCTTACCTTTTCTTATCTTTGGCAGGGATTATTGTCCGTAATACTCTTGTGACCTATGACAGGAAGAATGATAAGATTGGCTTTTGGAAAACTAATTGCTCTGAGCTATGGAAGAGATTACAAAATCATGGCATGCCTGCTGAAGCACCTGTTGTTTTTCCCCATGGTAATACCAGTCAACTATTACCACCAACACAAGCCCCAAGTGGACTATCTTCTAATATTCTTCCAGGTGGAGTGAGCTTTAGTCATGTGCACAACTTTAGTCCATGCCTAAAAGCATATCTTGTGCCACTTGTTGTTTGGCATATTGTTACTTGACTGTAATTTGCTTTTCTGATGATTGAATATGTGTTCTCTGCAATTTAAATGTGTTATGGATATGAGAATTATGCAAATATGTTGTATTAGAATTATGGAGCCAGTTTTTTTCTTGGGACAAAGAAAAATGAAACTCAGAGCTAGTTATGGCCTCAGGACTATGTGGACTTTCACTTAGATGTTTCCAGTGGTGTTTTGGAGCAGAACCTGCAAGTAGTTTCAGATTTTAGTGTTTTGGTTGTTTCTGTACATTCTTTAAATTTTGAAGTTTTGAGCCTCTTTCTTAAAACAGGATCGGAATATCAATGTAGAACAGCATATATATGGTTTGAATTTCTTTTATGTAAACATTTGTTCCTGTATTTTTTTGACTTTGTTACATCAATTCTTACAATATTTACCTTAAAGGGTCTTTAGCTTTTGCCATTTCTTGTTGTCCAGGATGATTAGTTGGTTGACATAATATTTATTCTTTTAAGATGTTCTTGATGCATAATACATCTTGCAGCTGCCATTAAAATCTCTCAAGAGTTTGTGTCCTTACATGTGATATTTTAGTTGAATTTTGACTTGGCCAACCGTAAATGCTATGAATTCAGCAAGTACAATGGTAAATTTTATATTGGAGGCAAACAATAACTTTGAGTGGGGGCAAATTTGTTGAATCTCCAAAACTTAGTACAAATGAATTTTTTCCATGGGGGCACTTGCCCTTGCTCAACCCAATATGGCTATTGCCACTTAGTATGCATTATATGTGCACCCAGTATTTGAGTGTACTTATAAACCAGTTAGGCTTAGAGAGGCACTTGTCAATTGTTACTTCTGCTTTTCAACATCCTTTTGCACAGTATACACTGTAGGTCATCTCTGATTTTCCCTCCCTCCATGTTCAATTCAGGTGAATTTCGAATTGGAATCATAACATTTGACATGTTGATTAATGTCAACAACTCTGACATGAAGCCTAACTTAACAGAAGTGGCAGTTTTAATTGCTCATGAGTTGGAAGTTTATAACTCACAGGTATGGATAAGTTATGTCTCTCCGCACATTGTCTTGGATAATACTTTGCATGGCTTTTTTTTAAGTGAATTTTTGGATCTCCATAGTTCCATAGTCTTCCAACTGCTTGATTTGCAGGTTCGTATGTTGAACTTCACGCCCACTGGAAAAAGTTATCTTGTCACATGGGGCATCTTTCCTGCTAGATCTGCTGATTACATTTCTAAAACCACAGCAATGGTAATCATGATGTCATCACACTGTAGTTGTGCATGCAGTTGAATTTATTCCCATCCATGTAGCCCGTGGAAACTGACTGTTAGCATTATTATGTACAGAACATAATCAAGCAGTTGAAGGAACATCGAATGCGATTTCCTGAGAAGTTTGGGAGCTATGAGCTAGTTAAATGGAAAGTTGAGCCTCAAAAGAAGCTGTCCGTCATTAATCCTTCTCTCTCTTTTCTCTTTGTAATAAACACCCCACCCCTTGTCGGGAGCTTGATTAGATCTGGTGTTGGATCCCAAAATTTGTAGGATTCATGTGTGTTCCTCAGTTCATGTTTTGTTCCTTTGATACTTGCAGGACATGGTGGCAGCAACCCTACTTGTCTGTGGCCGTTGGGCTCACGGTTACTCTTGTCGTGGGTTTATTGGGTATTGGTTTATGGTTGATTTGGAGACGTAGAAAACAAGCATTGGGCACGTACAAGCCAATTGGTGCCATTGTTCCTGAGCAAGAGCTTCCGCCTCTATCATCTTAAGTGGTTAACTCGTATAGGGGGCTAGATGTTTGTGGTGCTCATCTCCGATTATTGTTAATGGGAACAGTTGAGAATTATGAGTTGATTTCCTGTCCCCCGTTGTTGTACAATGAATATAGAATTGTAAGGAAAAAGAAAGGAATAGAGAACTAGAATTTTTTTTTTTTTTTCAGTTTTTGATTACTCGAGAAAGAATTAAAGCTTCCTGTGAATGCTAGGTACCTAAACAGATGTTGGAGATACATGAATTACAGATGCAGTAAGAGGCAAAAGAGCAGGAGCTTCTAGCCAAGGCTGAAATGGGGCCGTCTTAACTTACATAAAGTCTGCACCATAGGTCATTCTCTGTTTGAGCTATTAGAAGTCTTACTAAACTATCAGACACATAACAGTTTTCATAAATTTTGCACCTTACTCTCAAGTATCTGGATATGATATTTTCGAAATGGATGTTTAGACTCTTCATTGTTGTATTGTCTTCTTTGGCGACGTAGCTCTTACTTGAAAGAGTGGCCTTAAATCCACGGCATTTTCCTCTTCCGTTTTCTAACTCGAGCCGTTAATTCTCTCGTGTTTTGTGGTTTGTTGGGTCTAAATATTTTGAAGTTTTCTATGATTCCATGGCACGTTTCTATATATCGGGTGGAAAATGCTTTGACGTTAAGATTGTTCGCATCATTTTCAGACAATTTTATTTTATTTTTTATGTGGCTTTCACTTGATTTTTCCTGTCAATTTTCTTCTTTTTCTCTTTACATATTTGAATTCGTTAATGACGACTTAAGAAACCCAGCAAAAGAAATGCAAAAAACAAAGTGGAAATGATATCTTCTGAGTTGCCGAAGCTATACACCATTGTTATATAAAATCCAACTTCACCTAATCATTTCCACTATAGAATTGGGCGTACTGCTCGAGTTCTAAAAACTTCTATAGAAACCAGTCACTCAATACGACGTGCTTAATTGGATGATCAAAATTATTTTTTTATTAATAAAAAATATATATAACAAAAAAAAAAAATTCTATTGTCGTCGGGATTTGGATACTTAATTAAAACATTCAAACATCAAAATATTTTAATTCAATCAAGACCATGTTTACTTGTAACACCTCAAGATTTATATTTTTCCTTTTTTTTTTTTTCTTTTCTCTGTTGCTGCCCTTTTCTGTTTCAGTGGGCTTTTTCTTGTTTTAATAGTATTATACGATGTTTTCGGTCTTAATTGGCATTTGGTGGGCCAACGGGTGGTGATATAGTGATGGCGTCACATGGTAATGCACATATCAGGTGGATGTGGGATGAGAATACGTGGGCCCCACAGGCAGAAATTCCTTTTACAGTGTACAACGTAACGGCGGCATTCACCTGAATCTGCCGCATGATATCAGTCAAACCTCAACCCCAGGTGCTCAAAAAGGCATCGTCCTTCGCAGACAATTGAACCGGCAAATGTCAAATTCGTCGTCGTTTTTTTTTTTTTTTTAAGTTGGAATGCCATGTTGTACCTAGAGCTATTAGGGAAACACATCTCAAATAATATTCTTCAAAAAAAAAAAAAAATCAATCTATGCATAAAGCCATTCTGTATATGAATGGGGAGGTAATTTATTCGACTTGTACATAAAATTCAGATAGTCATTCTCCAGCAATATTCATTTTATGTTATCAATTGCCATGGAATGGTAATCGAACGCGCTCGTCATGTGGCTTAATTTGTTCAAGGGCACTTGGATCTTCCCTTGGAGTTCTTGAGGTCCCTATAGCAAGGGCACTCGTTCTTGTTGCCATAAGTCCCAGACGGCACACAGTTGCACTTTTTACAGCAAATTCCACAGTACTTCAAGCACCGATCTCGAGCTCCTGCTTTTGAGCACCTAACCCCTCACTTGGAATTACAGAATTATGTCCAGAGTTTTCATAAATTCATAAACCAATTTGATCAGAATCTATATATATATATATAGATAATTAGTAGACTACTACTATATATACCTGAACGAGCCATCGTGACCTCAAAGAGAGAGGATGTGACGACGAGAGAAAGAAGCCAAAAAACTGCAAAGACTGGCTTCATATTGTTCAGACATAAGAAATCTTTGGAAGAGGCTTGTATCGTATTTTGCTAATATGCGAGATGGGGAGCATAGCATATATATGTGTGTGTGTGTGTGTGTGTGTGTGTATGAAGGGTAGGTGAAACTTGAAAGGTTAGTGAAGTGTCTGTGGCACACTAAATAAAAATATTGAACAGCAAATTACAGTCGGTCAAGTGGTTTTTGCCTTGGGCGCAAAGGAAGCATCCCCGTGGGTTTTAATGCTTTCGATTTGGGGTTCCTTCAAAAGTGGCAGAAATGATGACACGCTTACGGAATGTCAAGTAACAATCAATCCATGAATTATTTAGGCAACTGAGGCTCTCTTATGTTAAGGGGAATTCATACATTTGAGGTCCTCTTACATAAAAAGCGACCCCTCGTTAATTAACGAGACCCTACTTTTTGTTCGCTTAATGGTAGATGTGGGTGTTACGTATGAAGCTTAAGTATACCTTTTTTTTTTTTTTTTTCTTTTGTTTTCTTTTTTTTGGGCCATCTGCTTTGCTCCTCTTTGTGAGCCATTATGTTAAAAGGGATTCTACTTTTACCCAAGGACACCTCCAATTTTGCATATATTGGATTTAATATGTAATATTTTTAGACATAAAATTTTTCAGTTGAAAGATTCTTCAACTGCCAAAAGAAAAAAAATATCTATCTATTGCTATTCGCTTGCTAGTGCAGAATAACTCTAATGAGCCATGCTAATGAAACACAAGTAACATTCAATATAATTTTCACATAATGGAGGTAGAAGACCATTATAATGATTTAAGTCAAGACTTGAATTAAAATTTTCAGCCTTAACTCGAGTGAGAAACTTAATATTTATGATGTAAGATATTTGATCTATTGTAACTCAAAAATCATAAATTTAATTTATAAAAATAAAAATAACACTAATTTTTTTTTCCTTTTTCAAAATTTGATTTACTAAACTTTACGAATGTTTGATCATAACCAAAAAAAAATCTACCGTGACATTTTCTTGATGACACTTTCAACAAATGTCATAAAAGAAAATAAAAAATCCAATTTTTAAAGCTATTTAAAATAACATTTCAATTAAGCATTGTTATAAATTTGTTTAAGTCATCTACAACAATATTTAGATAAATTTTACTAATATGTCAGTTAATTTTAGTTGGTATTATATAATTTTTTTTTTTACTACAATGATTGATATTTACCAAAAATGTTAATAAATTAAAAATGTCATTTAGCTATTATCATTGATGTACAACTACTTATTTAATTTACATTAAAAGAATTACTAACAATTTTATATCGACATAACTTTATTATATGACTTGGAAACAAACAAAACCATGTATATATGTAATAATTGTAATTTTAATCATAACAGTTACTATTATCTTTGTTGTTGGTGGTGGTGGCGGCGGTCGGAGTGGTGGTAAAAGAGAGAGAGAGAGAGAGAGAGAGAGAGAGAGAGAAAATCCATGAAAAAACAAATATCAATAATTATCTTACAATTAATTTAATTGAAAAATAAATATCTTCATAGGCTTAAAAAATAACTAATTATATCTATATATATAAAAGAGCAACCCATAATTTTATTATAACTAATTTAATTGAAAATGAACAGACATTCATAAGTAAACATATATGTAAATTGAAGGAAACTAACATAAGATAATCTATTAGCAATTAAGCCTATTAATTTATCAATCTTTTCGTGCATTATTTTATTACTTTATTTAAGTAGTTTGTAATCTTCTTTAAGTTGTACGTTTTTTACTATTGTGTCTCAAATGTCTTTGGAGTGACTCTAAATCTCATTCCACCAACCCATCTGTTTTTTTTTTGTTTTTTTTTTTTGGGGGGTCCAAGTATCTTGCTTAATGAATCCTCTTTTTAAGGTGCAAAATCTTTTCAAATTTGGGAATTTTCACCATTAACTTGAATATCATATTGTATTGCCTTAAGTTATTCCTATATAAACAATATACATAATATAATGAACACTATTTTTGATTCAGTATTTTAATTTATAACTATTTTAATTGAATAAATACTTATCTAAAGGAAATATAAATTACAAGATTTGTTGTTACCTCACTTAGCAGCTGACTTTTTTTTTTTTTTTTTTGTATTGTCACAAGTGCAACAAATAGACATTACCATCATATAATTTTAATATATGCAAAAAAAAAAAAAATTTAAAAATACTATGCAAGTGAAACATATTAACTTCATTTAAGCTTTGCAAGGAAGGATATCATTCTAGAAGTTTGTGAAATTTTCATTATTTCTGGTTACTTTGACTTTTTTTTTTAATTTTATGTATGAAACCAAATTAAATACATATTTATATGAAAATTCTATATTTACAAAGTATTGTTACTTTTCATTGAAGTTATATAATTATTACTTTTAATTCTTGTAAATATCATTTAGGGTCGAGCTTTTATGTGCTTATTTTAAAAGCAAGAAGACTCTGTGTTTGTGCACGCCAAGAAAATAAACCTTAGTGGTAATTGCATGCCTAAGAATTCTTGTTGGTATGTGTAATGCTCGTGGCGATAGAAGTGTCGTGGGAGTTTGAGCAACATGATTTCAGTTGACTTTAAATGTCACCATTTCATTCATTTCGCGACAAAATTGCTCATAAATTTTCAAACACGCGTGCTTATCCTCTAGTTGCTCATCACTTCTTTTATTTGCAAATATTTTTCAGTCTTTACATCTTAATCCTGTTGATAAAAGTGCTCATAAAAGGAATTTTCTTTTTCAGGTTGTCAAGTGTTGCTCTTTATCATCGCGTCTGAGATTGCCTTTTTGGGTTTTTTTTTTTTTTTTTTTTTTCAGTTTTTTGTGTCTGGGTCTGGTTGAGGCTACAATAACAAATGGGCATAGTTGAGTGGAGGTTCTCGAGTTGTGCAGGCTTGCAAATTAGTGGCTAGTCTTTGTTTAATATTTATTTCAATCTTCATGCATGATTATGATGTTTGATTCTTAGTTTACGATATTGAATAAATGTACTAATTATTTCATTTAGTAATATTAAAGTATTCTTTTTAGTTTATCTGTTCATTTAAGTTTAAATTTTTATTTTATTAATGATCTAAATTTTTATATTGATTATGGAGGAAAAATCAAATTTATATGTAAAAAAAAAAAAATTAACTTTTTCCTCGATCCTTTGTTTTCCTTTTACTTCCTTGCCCCAAAAAAAAAAAACAAAAAAACAAAAAAAGACAAGGATATTAAAATCTATGGAGATGAACAAGGTGCATTTATGCTTGTGTCTATTTTGTTGGGTTGCCTTTTTTCACCTCTCTGCTCCATTTCAATTGCATTTTTCCGGTGAGCAGCGATCTGATTTTCCTTATAGGCCGTTTAAAGTAAAACTCAGATTATTTAGTGGGAAAAAAAAAATTATCAAAGCTATGTACATAGATCTCTTGCATAATATTTTCATTGGTTAAAGATTTATATTTCTATTTTCAAAGTCTTTAATTGTAATTTTGAGAAGAATATGAAATTTATAGAAATTAAAAGAATTATCTTATTACAATAACTCATATCTTATTACGCGGACACCATCCTGCTTCTTCTTATCACGCTAGGATTATAACATAATGGTTGGTGGATCGAAGCAATCCAATAGCTTTCATTTGACCACGTTATTCAGAGAGTTGAACAGAAAGCTTGCGTTATTACAAGAACAAAAGTTCACCCATTTTCATACAGGTTTTCTAGCATTTGGCCATCAGAACCTGCTGTTTCATCTTTCTTCCCCCATAAGCCCGTGCGGTATTCACAGATAGAGAGTGGGTTGAGGGGGGTGGGGGGGGGGGGGAGGGAGGACCCCATTTTCTTTCTTTCGAACATTTTTTTGCGGTGTTACTTTTAGAAGCTCAATTCCATTTGATTTGGATGTTGAGGATGATGTCTGGCACTCCCCCTTAGGTTTTTGCAATGGCACTTGTTTTACAGCTTCACGTTTTTTATGCATGGGGCTGCAGCGTAATTGCTTGTTGATTGGTTTAGATCCATTCATCAGCTTTCGGCCCATGATTGCTCTATGTTGTTTAATTTCTCCTAATTGCATTTAAATGGGTAATAAGACTAAGAACTCAGGCTAAGTGTCACCAACTTTTATTCTTATGCATTGAATGGCTTATTATATATGATTCTTCGTATTTGCGTCCCATAAATTACATTTTCAATATTTAGTTAAGAATTAAAATTATAAATATTATCGCTTGTCGTTTACATTTTTAAAAATATATATTTAAAGATATTTACCTCCCCCCAAAAAGAAAAAGATTAACGTGTACTTTGTACCAAAAAAAAAAAGGTTAGTGTATTAATTAAATCGAGTAATTTCAATTTGTATTTATTTTATAAGGAATAGGATCATATTAATTCTATCTTTTACTTTTAAAATTTTTTTCAGATATTATTTTTTGAGTAAGAATTCAAATTTAAATCAATTTTTTTTTTTAAAAAAAGGCACTAAAATTATTAATCCAATTATCACTTTGGCCGACAAAACCAGTTCTATTTGCCAACTCTCTCTTTACTTGTCATAAATAGACTTTTCAAATTCGACGACGTCGCTCAAACAAATTCGGTAAAAAGGGTGACGGCCCGAGTCTGTATCGGAAACCGATGTTCCCGTCCAAGTCACCGCTCTTATCCGTCCAACGAACATCCGCGTCCCCACACCCACTGTGCACATCATCGCATATGACTTTTTATATATATATATATATATACTAAGGAAGTACCCTTGCGAGATAACTCAATTTTCATAAATGGTTGAGGGTCCCTCCGACTAACTTAACCCCCAAAAACTCTGAGAGTTCCTCCTTTGCCAAGCCCAACTACGACGACAATTTGCCTCTTATTTCTGTCTCGGCGGGCGGGGCCCGCCCCAAGATCCCCCGGACAATCCAATAACACGCTCAATTCCTTTGATTGAACAATATGAGCTGGTGGTGGGCCGGTGCTATCGGCGCTGCTAAGGTAAATAATTGCTTTTTTTTGTTTTTATTAAAAATAATGATTGTTGTTGTTGTTGTTGTTGTTGTTTTTCTGGGTACAGCTTGGTTGCTAAAATTAATTGTGCGCTGTTTCTACTGCGATTGAATTTTTCAGAAGAAATTTGTGGAAGACGAGCAGCAGCAGCCGCCGCCGCCGCCGCCGCCGCCGAGCTACCAGAGCGTGGGCCTGGTGCTTGGTGTTACCGGAATCGTGGGTAGCAGTTTGGCCGAGATTCTACCTCTTTCTGACACCCCAGGCGGCCCATGGAAGGTCTACGGCGTTGCCCGCCGTCCCCGCCCCAGCTGGAACGCGGACCATCCCGTGGATTACATCCAGTGCGACATCTCTGATGCCTCCGACTCCCTGTCCAAGCTCTCGCAGCTCACCGACGTCACTCACATCTTCTACGTCACCTGGTCTAGCCGATCCACCGAGGAGGAGAACTGTGAGGTTAACGGCCGCATGTTCCGCAATGTCCTCCAGGCGGTGATCCCAAACGCCCCCAATCTCCGCCACATCTGCCTCCAGACGGGTTGCAAACACTACACCGGCCCATTCGAGTTGTGGGGTAAGTTTCAGCCGCACGATCCGCCCTTCACGGAGGATCTACCAAGGCTAGATGTGCCCAATTTCTATTACAACTTAGAAGATGTCCTGTTCCAAGAGTCCGCAAAAAAGGAGGGACTGACCTGGTCTGTACACAGGCCGGACGCGATTTGGGGATTTTCCCCATACAGCTTGATGAACCTGGTGGGCACGCTCTGCGTCTACGCGGCCATATGCAAACACCAAGCAAAGCCTCTAACATTCCCGGGATCCAAGGCCGCTTGGAATGGCTACTCAGTTGCCTCGGATGCCGATCTGGTCGCCGAGCATCAGATATGGGCCGCGGTGGACCCGTATGCCAAGAACGAAGCGTTTAACATCAACAACGGGGACGTGTTCAGGTGGAAGCATGTATGGAAGGTTCTGGCAGAGCAGTTTGGGATTGAAGAATACGGGATCGGGGAGGAGAGGGTGATTTTGGAGGAGGAAATGAAGGACAGAGGGGCGGTGTGGGAGGAGATTGTAGCGCAGAATCAGCTGCATCCCACCAAGCTGGAGGAGGTGGGCGTATGGTGGTTTGTAGACTTGGTATTGAGTGCAGAGCCGCTTTTAACGTGCATGAATAAGAGCAAGGAACATGGTTTCTTGGGGTTTAGGAATTCCAAGAGTTCATTCATTTCTTGGATCGATAAAGTCAAAGCTTACAAAATTGTGCCTTAAGAGAATCAGAGATGTAACGGCTGGTCTTGTAATTTTCTTTTGTTGTTTCCTCGTTGTCTTTTCTCCTCTTTTGCCTTGTAACTTGATGGGTGATGTAGCGCTTTGTTCTTAATAAATAGGTCCCATAAACCCTCTAGCTCTGGATGTGAGCATGGAGAGGGAGAAAGCTTCGTTAAGAGAGCCTTGTAGCAGAGTGGCGGTTAATGATAAGTCCTATCTGTAACAGTTCCGGTTCCCATTATTGGTATGTATGCCTATGTTTTTAGCATGTTTCTGCTGAGCTGCATCCCAATTTTAAGCCGACGGTAACGCCAGGCAGAAATGGGAGAAGACAAAATAAGCATTCGACGTGAGGATCAATAGAATGTGTGCATAGGACCTAAATGGAGGAGGCATCCCAGGAAGCAACCAATGTGTGCCTCTACCATTGTTTACCATAAGGTAACGACGCTACACTGGAAACCATTCAACAATTTACCCTCGCCCGCCACCACAGCATCTCTTCCTCTCCCAAAAAGGATCAACTTTGCTGAGTTTAGGGGATGGTACAAATAATCAAGAAGGTACGAAATTAGTCAAAAGCCTAGATTTAAGTTTAACACGAAGGAGAAGGTTGTAAACGCAGACAAATTTGAATACACGTGAAGAGATGTATTTTCCAAACCGAGATACCCCACCAAACTCCACACCTTTATCTTTGGAAGCACGTGCACGTGTGCAGCAGGTATCAAACTCAATTAAATGTGTACAACATTCAACCACCAATTAAGGGCTCGGGAGACTGAACCATTTCCCATATCTCGAAATCAGATGTTTGATATTTGCATCTATAGCTGTCCCACCGTTTCAAGTGCTACTTTTATAAAATATTGGGACCACTATATCGAACAGAGAAGAGCTCTGATTGGTTGAGATCAATTATTCAGGGTTCCTTCTCCAGGGCCTAACGTTTGTCAGCATTTACTGCTTACTAGGCTGTATTTGAGTTCTGAAACAATGTCGCGCAAATTCATCCGTCATCTTGGTATATTACAGAAGTCCTAGTTTCATTGCTACTCTGTGTTTCTAAGACAAACCATATTTGAGGATATAGTTCAGACATGTAAAGCCATGAAATGAGTTTTCGTGGTTTCTGAAAAGTCTACAAGGAGAGTGCTTCATCCATAGCCGCTCAAAGAATTCAGTGATCATAATTGTCAACACTGACATGGATATCAATCAAATGGTTCTTGCCCGTCATATACTCGTATCTGTTGACGTGGGTGCGATTGTTCTTGTAGGTAGCTAGTTACCATCTGCCTAGAATATGGATTAACTTTTCTACAAGGCCATTGCATCAATTATCAGAATTGGCAACCGAATTAAAGATATGCCGGGTAAAGTTCTGAATCAGGTTCAGGGATACCTTCAGAAGAGCTGATGATGCTTATTCTTGGACCCTTTTATTTATTTATTTATTTGTTTGTTTGTTTGTTTTTGGGTATAATCGAAAAGAAAGAGGGACATTTCTTAAACCCTGTTAATTCCAAAGCATCCTTGGCTTTTAGATCTCAGCAAGCTCATTTCCAGTGATCCCAGGAAACTCGTTATTAACAAAGGGACAAGGTAAACCAAGGGTTCCATATTTAGGGTCCCTGGAATTTTTTCTGTACAACATTCCACCATAATAAATGCGCCGGTTGGGGACAGTATATGCCGAACCCAATATTCTGCACTTCAGCTCTCGCGTGCACGAGGTTTACCTATTACCCGCCTGACCACGAGTGACCCAGACACATTCTCCGTCACTTTTAGGGGTATAGGAATAGGAGTGGTGGTTCGCTTTAACCAACCAAATATCCAAACTTCTCTCTCATTTACTTGGTGCGTAATTCATGTTTGTTAATGTCAACAGGTCCTTCAGGCGATGAGGGTTTTTGGAAGAGCACCCCGGAGGATAGGGGGTTTCTAATTCACTCAGCAGGAAGAGGATGCAACAGAGGAATTCGTGGACAATGAGCACACACAGAAAGGCAGCACAAGACTCGATCATAAAATACAGGGTGGATATGCTCCAGGGCTACAGTTCCAAAGAGATGGATACCAAGAATGTTCCATTCAAGGAATCCAAGCATGAGGAAATGAACGCTTTTGTCATCAAGGGCAATCGCATGTCCAAATATGCAGCTTTTCTGAAGTTCTTTGCGCCACTTCTAATTGCTTCTCCCTATTTCAGTTACTGCTACCTAACAAGAATTGTCAATTAGATAATGAGACTCATCCACCACTCAACTGCACTCTTTTCTACTTCTTTAGTGCCCATCCTAACTGATTTCAATGAGAACTACAATCCGTCTTGCAGGAGAAAACAATGAGCTTTATTTCAGCTCAAATCAACAATTCATTTAGTTGTTGAATTTGCCTCTGCATTGATACAAAGTTCATAGAACATGTGGTGTGATCGCCAGATGCAATAAGAAAAACTCGCCAATCAGATTTTTGGAAAAAAAAAAAAAATCTAACTCAAGTATAAATAACATTCAGCAACACAAATCAAAAAAATATCCTAACTCTCCCCAACACCCGCCCCCCCGCCAAAAAAAAAAAAAAGAAAAAAAGAGTAAACGAAAGGAGGATGATTTAAATTGAGGTCTTCATTACCTTGTAGTCAAACGGTGCTGACCAGTGTGTCTGCCGGATGATGACACAACGACGTCGCTCGAGTGGGAGTAAACAAGGGACTGTTATGCACAACAATGTATATAAATATGATTGACATGGTACGATGACGTTTTGTTTTCTTTGGCAAACCGAAGATTGGATCACAAAATTGGGGTCAAAATTTAATTGGCCGCCAAACAGATAGAGCCAACCTCGCCAACATTGACCCTAATCATGATTGTTCTTAATGTTAGCATAGAGCAATTTATCCTTTCTCTTTGTTCGAGACTTAAAAGAAGGGTTTTTTTTAAAATAATAATAATTGACGATAATTCAAATTTAAACTTAAAACTTTTAGTTTTTGAGACAGTAAATGTTTAAAAATAATAATCAAGAGAAAGGGTAAATAGATAAATTAAAAATAACAATAAAAAACAAAGACCTCGATCAGTGTTGATTGATATATTTTTAATAAAGTTATTAATTCTTTTATTTGGTTATTATCTTTACAAAAAAAAAAAAAATCACAATGACAATTAATCTTCTCAGTTGAAATGGAGAAAATATAAAATGATCTTTACATGAAAATAATTAATAATAATTATGTGAATTGGGGATAGAATTATTAAAAGTTTACTTTTTAATATTTAAACATGGCATAATGAACAAAGAAAGAGACTGTAAACTATTTGGTTGTTACCACAATTGAATATATATATATATATATATATGATTGGTAAAATAGCTAAAACACACGCACGTGGACTTTAAACCCCAGATGCGGGGTTTTCGCATCCACTTCCCCTGTCCGGCGGAGCAGCCACTGCACATGGAAGAATCCGAACTTCTCTGCGAGGCGGCTAGGAACGGCGACGCCGACAAGGTTAAGGATCTCATAAGCTCTGGCGCCGCAGACCTTTCTTATTTCGATAGCGACGGCCTCTCTCCACTGATGCACGCTGCCAAGTTAGGCCACGCCGCCGTGGTCACCGTCCTGCTCGAAGCAGGCGCGCCTTGGAACGCCCTCTCTCCTTCTAATCTTTCCGCCGGCGATTTTGCCATGGAGGCAGGCCACCAGGAGGCATACGAGATTCTTCTCAATGCTGGTAAGATCTCAGTCATCTCTCGCTGATCGATGCCTTTTAGCTACCGAATCGCAATTATTAAAATAAATTACAGGAATCTCCGTGAAAATTGTTCAGGGATTCAATCGGAGTTAATATTAGGGACGATTGCAAGGAAAGCCGATGAGAATGGAATTTGCAATGGCGATTACTTGGAAGATCGGGTTACATTTAGTGAGAGTGTGCTGATGGATTCCAGTAGTAAGGCCATCATGATGGCTTGGGAGAAGCCACTAATGGAGGCCCACGCAAAGGCGGTTTGCTCAGGTGGCGGTCACATACTGAACATTGGGTTTGGAATGGGCCTTGTGGATGCGGCCATTCAGCAATATTCACCGGCCACTCACACCATTGTTGAGGCTCACCCGGAGGTTTATGCACGCATGCTTCGTGATGGCTGGGGAGAGAAGGAAAATGTGAAGATAATATTTGGCCGTTGGCAAGATGTTCTTTCTCGTCTTGAAACCTATGATGGTAAATTCAAGATTTCTCTGCTCTTATTGCAATTGACATTGTGTTTGCATCTTGGTTATTTTAAGGCCGTTGTAGAAGAAATATATTGCAACTACCTTTCATATTTCAGTTGAATTTTTCTCGGTCCATTCGAAATAAGAGATGTATTTGACGTAGGAAATCATAACATTTGTTCAGGCATTTTCTTTGACACTTATGGGGAGTACTATGAAGACATGAGAGAATTCCACCAGCACCTTCCTGTGCTATTGAAGCCTGGAGGAATCTACTCATTTTTCAATGGACTTTGTGGAGGCAATGCATTTTTTCATGTTGTTTACTGCAATTTAGTTTCACTAGAACTCCAGAATTTGGGCTACTCCACACAGTTGATTCCCTTGCCTGTTAAGGATTGTTTGGGAGAAGAAGTTTGGGAAGGTGTGAGACACAAGTATTGGCAGCTTGATACATACTACCTCCCAGTTTGTCAGTCTATACAGGATTCTGAGTGATGTTTTGTTTGCAGCATACATAATTGTTCTCGTTTATGGAAATCTTGTGAGATCATAATCTACATTTCGCAATTCAGTTTCTTCTGGAAAATGTTCAGTTTTGGACTGGTAAGATGAGTATTGCATCTGAGCATAATCCCTTCAATATCTGAATCTTGTTAGATTGTTGGCTGCACTGAATGATTTTAATTCAATTGTGTTGTGGCATTGAAACTTGCACGTGGAGTCGAGGATGACTCCTTTAAATCAAGTGCATGAACATGTGTTAGTGGCATGGTTAATTGGTTACTTCTTAATATGAGTCTGTACCTATTCACTTCAACCATGAAATTGCAAATTGGGAGATGGAATTGCAGTATAGATAAATATTAATAAGAAGTGAAAGCTGCGTTTGGAGATGCAATTGCAATTCTTTAGGAGCATGCTTGATGATTTTCTCCTTGTTAAAAGTAAAAACCAAATATCAGACTTCACTCAGTTAATGAAGAGTTTTGTCTTTTGTGCAGTTTCTTCGTAGCGTAGACGAATTATTAGGCATTTGATAAACATTAAAACCTCAACGGCACAATCCAACACAAGTGATTGTCTTGCTATTAAATGCTGCCGCCTCTTTGCCCTTTTATTTTCCTCCTAAATCAAAAAGGCAAAAGAAAAAAAAAGGGCCAGAAACAAAATTGATCCATTAAAGAATTGTCCAATGCCCAGCTTCCTCTTGTTCTTGGTATTATGAAGGCTTTTTTTTTTAGGTGCAAATACATGGTAAGACAGTGAAACCGGCAAATTTACTACTTTCTGGCCAATGGTTCAGACGAAACTGGAAAGAAGTACACACATCAGGAGCGGTCCAGTTCCTTTAAGGGGGAAATGAGTGGTATTCTCGTCATTGGCTGGAAGCACACAGCACTAGTCCTGCATTGCAAATAGATTACTGCCTAGGAAATTGCACTACCGAATAGGTATCAGATTCAAATGCTCTTAATAATAAGAGGGCATTTCCTCTTTCTTGCGGCTGCATTCTGCAGTATAGAGGAGCAAAGGCTTCGGCGGTGGCGAGGCAGGAGAATAGCCAACTATTAAAGTGGTATGGGCATTCATTACTATCAATGCCACCAAGGACAAAGATAAGTCGAAATATTCGGACAAGAAACATTTAATAGGTGATCTCGAATGGTGTGCTAGCTTTTCTGTACAATTATTAAACCTTCTTTGACACCAGAGGATCTACTCAGATATAAAGCAAGTCGTCCTGCGAGCTGAGTGTTCCAACATAAAACGAGGGAAGTTAAACGCGCTGGCTATGCATACATTCAGGCAACCCATGTCCTGTGAATTATAGCCATTTATCCAATCCTTCATGATTCCTTCCTGATTATGTCCAGCTGAAAGCAATTGGACTACGAACAACGTGTTTCCCATCTGACCATTCTAGATGTGTGAAGCTCGTTACACCAGATGGCATAGAAGTTGCAGTGAATGTAACTGTATAACCTTTTTTCTCATATTGTTTACTGAATATTAGGGATTCTGGCTCAACTAAGATCTTCACTGATGGAATCTGTGGTGATACTGAGACCTTATATGTTGCTGGAGTCCCCACATTAGTCACGGTTCTGGTATGTTTCACTGTGCTTGTGACACCAACTCCACCTCCGATGCCTGACGCAGTCTCCAGGGGAACAGAGAAAGACGGGTAATTAAGATCTCCAAGACTGTGTTTCTTGCTTAGGTCGCAAGTGATTTTTCTGTTTGTGGCTAGATAAATTTGTGTTGCACTATAGTTTAAGGCACAGAGGAAGCCCAAGTAGTCATCAACAGAGGCGTCATAGACAAGGCCGGGATCAAGAGCGGCTACCGGATTGACATGTCCAGCGCCATAATCAAATGGCGTTGCTGGCTGTCCTGTAGCCACATCCAGTATGGTTTCCCCATTTTTATATGTTGTGTACGCCGTGGTCATGAGGGCAGATCTAATTGCTGCTGGGCTCCAGTTCTGGTGAGCAGCCTTGAGTAGTGCAGCTACTCCACTTATGTGTGGACATGACATTGATGTACCAGATATAATATTGAAGCTCACACGCCTGGTGTCCCTTGTTAGCCCTGTTGGACCAACTGAGCCAGTCCATGCAGCTAAAATATTGACTCCTGGTGCTATGAGATCTGGTTTGAGTACTTCCGGAGTGACCACGTTAGGCCCTCTAGAGCTGAATGCTGCTACCACTGGAGATGGTTCAACTCCTAGCTTTGTGCCTCCGGAAATGATCGTAGCCATTGGCTTGGGATCAGAAAGGACATATTTCTTAATGGCATCACCGTCTCTTTGGCCAACAGCAGCTGTGGGTAGAAGATGTGGATCTGCGACAAGCTCCTCGCCATATTCCTCTGTATTGGCTAAAATCATACCTAGCCCACCTGCATCTTTAACAACCAAACCCTTTTCCACCCTAGTACTCCCACCCCGATCGCATATCACAATTTTGCCTGCGGCTTTTTTAGGAACTAAGCTGTCGCTCATGCAAAGATAACCAGTCGTTGTGTTGCTTACATTGGCAGCATACACCAGTGGAACCAATGAAGCAGATAATTTCCCTTCCCTGTAAAGTGATATTCCGGAGTAGTTTCTCCCATCACCGAGGCTCACATAGGCTGGAAAATTACGGTCCAAGGTTCCAGCACCGACAGTGGTTATCCAAGGTGCGACATTGGACAAGCTGCCCATACTTGGGCCACCATTTCCAGCCGAGGATGATACAAGAATTCCTTGTGACATTGCAGTGAAAGCACCAATTGCGACAGTGTCTCTGTAGTAGTCTGAGATTCCCCCTCCAATAGACACAGACAGGATATTCACGCCATCTGCAACGGCCTTATCCATCGCAGCTACAATATCAGAACCAAAGCACCCACCAAGCCAACACACCTTGTATGCTGCTACTCGTGCTCGATTTGCCATCCCACGTGCCACTCCACTTGCATAGCCAAACAGGCTAGCATCTGGGACAGTGGAACCAGCTGCTGTTGTTGAAGTGTGAGTACCATGACCATCATCATCTGCGGGTGATTTTGACTCTACTTTTTCATCAATAGGTCCATATGCAGCTTCATACCCTTTTGAAAATGACCTAGCTCCAATCAATTTCCGGTTGCAGCTTGATGAATTGAAGTTTTTTCCCACCTCGCAATCTCCTTTCCAGGTACTTGGAATTGGACCAAGCCCTGTATCATCAAAGCTTTTAATTCCTGGCCAGACACCACTGTCTAGTACCCCAACAATCACCTCGCTTGCCAAGGTAGTTTCAGGGAGGACTGGATCACTTTTTGCGAGTCCAAGAAACTCTGGTGTTCGAGTTGTATGCAGCTCATATATCATTTCCGGTAATACAGAAAGAATTTCTGGCTGCTCTTGAAGAAATTTGGCTTCCTGGGACGTGAGTCTTGCCGAAAAACCATGGATTACATTGTTGTAACTATAAAGCATGTCAGCAGATTCTGATGCTGATTTTAAGGTTGAGTCATACCATTGGAGGTGATCAGAAAAACTGGCTGGCATTTTGGGCTTGTCCATGTGAATTATATAGGTCTTCTTCACTTCTGCTTCCCCGTAGGTGTAACATAGGCACACAAGTGTGGCCATCGCTTGAAGCCCGAACTTTGGTGCCCTCATCTTAATCTTCAGCCTCTCCAAACTCTGCGTTAAGGCAATTTAGATGCGTGTGGCACTTTTTTTGTTCTTTCGGAATGCAATGCTAGTGGAAATTGAGATTTACATGGGGATAGAATCTCAGATCCCCTGTTTTATCAGCAAGCTGATGTGTTTCTGATAAAATACTTATGAGTTGGGTCACCGCGGAGTTGAATTTATAATGTGTAGAGAGACCACCACGCTTGATTCAATGGATCCTTGCCTAGAGAGTGACAGGATTTGGATAACCTTGATAGATTTATGAAGCTTATCTCAATTGCCAGTGACTGATTACCATACTATTTTGTTCTGCAATTTCTCAACTCTCACTACCGCATACACTACAGTGTTTGGTTAATAATTGCATTCGGAGTTTTATTTGATATTGTGGTTAGAGCGGACAAGTGCATGAACAGAAGCACTATGATTTAAAATTAACATCATGGAAGATGATCATTTTCTCATGTAGCACCGCAATTATTGTTTTCTCTTGTGACATCATCATCAATTGAATTGAAGGGCACATCTTCGCAACCACTTTGTTTTGCCAAAAGGTGTACAAAGTATAGATTGATATCAATATATGTATTTTTTATAAGCTGATGGCCGCATGAATTGGGGGTTTATTACCACAACGATCCACCTTAGTGGCGAGCGACTCTAGAGGAAGTGGACCTCAACAGGTGGAGGAGTTTGATTGATGCACAGAATACGTACACACTTCATCACGCATGTATGAGCACATAGCCATTGTTTTTGTGGTTACTTGTCTCTTTCGAACTTCTGCACGAATCAGATGCATGTTGTTGATGTTTTAAAAAAAAAAAGGTTGGGCGCACTGTACCGCTTCTTTATAGGTAAGAAATTTTGGGGAAAGACATGTTTGTGGCTTTTTATGCTCGATTTCCCTTTTTCCGGTTTCTTTTTCAGATTTGTGGGAGAAGTTGCGTGCTTGTCAAATTACCATGCCCTTAATAAGCCGTAAGAAGTTCAATTAGGCCTAAGGCTTCCAATGTTACTCTCCACTTCACTAAAAACTCGTCAGGCTTCAGCATGTACGTCGAGAGGCTAACAGTTCAGGGGATTGGTTGGCTTCTCCTGACTTGTCGCATTCTCATGGGCTGGTGTTTCTTGATCAACCCCCTCCTGGCATCGACCAAGCAGAGGACTCTAGGGAAGTATGTCTTCCTGGCATGCTAGCAGATTGATCTGGGTTTGATACTCTCCTTATTGACAAAAAATAATAACAATAATAAAATCAAGAAGTTGAACCTGGCCACAAAATGGAGATACCCATTTTTGTTCAGAAACTATAGTGTGAGATGATGGCAAAATACTGTTAAATTGCATTACACCATAAATATATTTGTCTGAACGTGTGATGGATGGTAACTATGTTATGTTGCACGGTGGATGAATCAAAGCATTCACTCAACAACCCACCTTCCCCCTACAAATAATCACCCCTCAAGCCCTAAGGAAAAAGGCTACGAAAATTCGTACACTTAGGTGCAAACATGATTAAAGTAATGCTAGCTGCTTTTGCAAACAGTTTCTTAATGAGCAAGTTATCAACGTCAGACGGTGGTGAGTTGTGGACCAAGTGGCAAGTGGTGGCTTTGGGCCATTTAAGCAACAACCCACTAATTATTGGCATGCTAAAATCTAGACCATAGGTCGTGTCGCGCAATTATCATAAAGCAATCAAAGGCTCACTGGAAAGAGACTTTATGATTAGGATAGTGGAGATACTATACTGATTAATCATAGATCACTGTTACTTCCACTCACACTGTACCTAATATCTGTCGGCCATTAGCTAGAATGGACCCTCCTGACACCAATAATTGCGGCCTCAATTGCTGAAAATATATACGAGTGCGCTTGACTCGAGTGCACATGTAAAATGGTCCACTTTAAGGGCATCGCATTTATCAACAGTTTTTAGTTGACATAAAATCAGTAGCTAAAAATTTTATGGATTAAAAAGATTCTTAGAACTAATTAAAAAAAATTGAATTTTAAATATTATTTTATTATTTAAGTTTATGTAAAATTATTTTTAAAAAATTATATTATATTTTAAGTATTTTATCATTTAAATGATAGTATTTTTTTAACTAATTAACTAGTTTTATGTATAAACATGTGTAAATTCAAGAGATTAAATTATGAAAATGAATAAAATTTTAATAAAACATTATTCTTACCTTTATTTTTTTAAAAAAATTATTTTCTTGAACTTAATAGAAGTATTAATCTTATTTTAACTAAATGTTATTTCAAATAATATTAAAATAGGTATTACTTATTCTAATAATAGCACGAAAGTCAGGGAGTAGCAACCATCCTATTAATAAAGATCAAAAGATGTCGACCACCTAAATAACAATCCTTGCCATTATATATAGGCATCAAACATTTGCAATGGAATTCAACGAAGATACAAATCTGCATAGGTATTAAACTTATACAATATAAACAAGAATGACAATTTTGATGAGTATCTAAATTATGTCAAGTATACACAATGACAACCCTAACATCCTCAAATATCAAATAAATTTAAACTAAAGGTAGATACCCTTATTTTTAATGGTGAATTCAATATTAAAAGTTTCATGAATTGGTTAGCTAAAGTAAAAAGATTATTTAATTACATGGAGATAACTAAGGAGCAAAAGGTTAGAATGAAACAACTTCTAAAGAGAATATTTCTTCCTCCATATTATAAGTAAATCCTTTTTTAGAAATACAACAAAGAAAATCAATCAATTCATGAATACTTAGTAAAATTTTAAAGATTGCTTGAGTGTGACAACCAAATAGAATTATAGGGTTGGTAAGTCTTTAATGAATTGAAATTAGCCATTCAAGATAAAACTGGAGTTCAAATCTATTAAACATATCTAAAAACAGGAATATGATATTAAAAGTTAAAATGATATTACAAGAAAAAAAAATAAGCTTAAATATTTTCTAAGTTTTATATTAATTCTAATAAATTTGTTGCAAAAAAGGAAAAGTAAAAGGTCTTAAGTCAGTTAGAAAAAAGCGATAATTAACAAAACTGCAAGCAAACAACTGCTTATTAAAAAGGTTGCAATCCAAAATGTTAATCCTTATGAGAAGCCTATACTAGGTAAGTGTTATAAAAGTAAAAAAGTAGGTCATCATTTTAGTAATTGCCTACATCAAAAGACATTGAATGTAATAGAGCAAGAGTGAATAGTTTGAGATGAAGATGATAAAGTCTATTGTCACCCACATGATGAGGAGTGCAATTATGAGAATAACAAATTTATGTATGTGATGAGAAAACTAATGCTAGCTGTTAAGTAAGAGAATGATACTTGATGAAACAAATTATTCCATACCAACTACATAATCATAAGTACTTTGTTTGATTTGATAATTGATAGTAGTAATTAAGAAAATATTAGTAGAATAAAAACTATTTAAAAATTGCAACTACTAGTAAAAAAGCACCTGAGTCCATATACTATTGGTGTAAGGTTTATTTCTTAATTAGCTAGTACATAAATAAGGTTTATTGTAATATTACAGATATGGATGCTTATTACCTATTGTTTAAGTGGCCTTTATAACACTCAAGTTAAAAGAATACATACAAGCTTAAGAATGATTATGTAAAAAGAAGGTTCCAAACCAAGATTTTTAAGTGGAGAGGAAAACTTATCTTATAATCACCCACTTAAATTAGGAGAGTAACCTCATCATTAAAATTTCAAAAAAGGCTTATACATTAATAGTAAAAGGTGAAATAACCAATAGTTTAGAGTTAAAACTTTTAAAATTAATTAAGCTATTATTGAAAGAATTTAGTGAATTTATATTAGAGGAGTTATTGAACTAATTGCCACTAATGCATAACATTCAATATTAAATTGATTCAATTCATAAAGTTAGTCTTTTTAACTTGTTACATTATCAAATGAGTTCAAAAGAGGGTAAGACTTAAAGGAAAAGGTAAAAGAGTTTTTGCAAAAAGGTTGTATTAAAGAAGGTTTAAGCTTATGTATAATATTTACCTTGTTGACTTCAAACAAAGATGGTAATTAGTAGATATATGTAGTCAAACTATTAACAAGATCACCATTAGGTATATGTTTCCAATTCCTAAACTAGATGATATGTTAAACTAAATAAATAGATCCAAGATGTTTTTCAAAGATTAATTTTCTAAGTGGCTATCATTATATTAGAATTAAACCTAGAGGTAAGTGAAAAAATGTATTCAAAATCCGAGACAATTCTATAAATGAGTAGTAATGTCATTTAGTTTCTCTTATAGCCCTAATACCTTTATAAAGTCAATAAATCAAGTATTAAACCCCTTTTATTAGTAAATATATGATTATATATTTTGATGATATTTTTATTTACAACTACTTTGTTGAGGCTCATGTTTTACACTTAAGAAATTTTTTATTGGTACCACATAAAAA
>JAHLGO010000381.1:3967865-3994319 GCA_020615895.1 Ceriops decandra | reverse complement strand
AAGTTATATGGAAATTTAAATAAATGTAATTTTATGATTGACGAGTTATTTTTTTTAAGATACATAATTAGTTCTAATTGTATCTAAGTTGATAAAGACAAAGTGTAAGTAATTGAAAATTAGTCTACCCTTAAAGTAGTAAGTGATATATAGAGTTTTCATAACCTAACAACCTTTTATCAAAGGTTCATATATAATTTCAATACCATCATGATGACACGTATTACTGAATGTTGTTAAAAAAGAAAGTTTTAGTAAAGAAATGAAAAAGAACAATGTTTTACTTTTATTAAGAAAAAATTATGTACTATTTCAATACTAACCTTACTCAGTTTTGAAAAATAATTTCATGTTGAACTTAATACTAGTAGAATTGGAGTTGGTGTTATTTTTTCCCAAGAAAAAAGTTTAGTTATATATTTCAGTAAGAAATTCATGAAACTCAATAAAAGTAATATTTTATGTAAGTGTGAGAGCCCTGAAGCACTGGGAACATTCTCTAACAAGCCATAAGTTCATCTTATATTTTAATAAGCTCTTGAGCATTTTTATAGTAAAAAATGAATTAGTAATAACATATATGCCAATTGGTATACTTTCCTATAAAAGTTTTCTTTTAAATTATTTCATAAAGTCAATCAACAAAATAAAGTTTTTGATACTTTAAGTAAAAGAGCATTATTATTAATAACATTAAGTAGTAAGATGATAAGTTTTAAATCTCTCAATGAATTGTAGGAGTAGGACGAAGACATTCAAACAATTTGGAAAAAGTGAATTCAATGGTAACTAACAAATAATTTTCATATCTTGGCTATATAATGCATAGAAATCAACTTTGTATTCCTTAATCTTTATTAAGAGAAAAAATTGTTTGTGATCTACCTAAAGATGGTTTTTTAGGCCATCTTGAATATGACAAAATAGTTGCTACTATCCAGGAGTAATATTATTAACCATAATTAAATAAAGATATTAACAAATTTATCTAATAATATTATATTTGTCAAACAGCCAAGGATAAATTGCAAAATACTAGACTTTATATGTCTTTACTTATTATAGACAATATTTAGAAAAATTTATTTATGTATTTTATTTTGCAATTACCTCATATCTAATTTGGTATAGATTTTATATATATTTTTGTTCATAAATTTTCCAAAATAGACCATTTTGTTTCTTGTAAAAAAAACCTCTCATACTTTAAGTGTAGTTTAACTATTCTTTAAAGAGACTACGCTTATATCGAGTATCTATATTCATTACTTTTGATCATGACTCAATGTTTCTCAGTCACTTTTGGATCGCTTTGAAATTTAGTAATATAACTCATTTCTAGATAGATGATCGAATGAATCACTCAATAGGAACAATTTTATTTAAAATATTTATGGAGATAAATCAAAAAGATGAGACTTTACCTTAACTTAAGCAAAGTTTCATACAATAATGTAATTCAAAGTGTTATAAGGCAATTTCTTTTCTTTATTGTTTGTACTATATGTCCATAACATACTTTGTAATTAGTTAACCTTCCCATAACATTACCATTAAGCATTTTGCAAAATAAGTGTAATCTATCTAAATTGAAGTGAACCAAAAGTTAAAAATTATTAATAAGGTAATGACATTCCTTTGTAAAGAGTGGTTTTTTGTTAGTTCTTATAACAAGTTTTAATTTAAGAAATATGGTTTTTATCAAGTATTAAAGAAAATTAATGACAACGTATATGTGAGTAATCTACCAAAAGAATAAAGGATTTTAAGGGCCTTTAATATTGCAAATATTTATATATTTTATTCAACAAATGAGTTTCTATATTTAGACCTTGACTTTAATTCAAGGACAATTTTTTTCTAAGTAAAGGGGACTAACATAAATTAAGTTGTTTAAAAAATCATGAATTAAAGGGATGATTAAAAGTTAATGAAAAATTCTATAAGACTTAACTTCTAAGTACAATTTCACTATTTAGACTTAGGTATAATTATTTAAAAATTTTTATTTTATATTTTAAAATATTTTTTAATTAATTAGATATTTTTAATTAGTTATTAAAGTATTTTTTATTTAAATTAGAGTATTTTCTAGCTAATTAACTAGTTTTACCTATATATATATATATCTAATGGATTAAATTATCAAAATAAATAAAATTTTAACAAAATGTTATTCTTATTTTTATTTTTTAAAATTCAATCAAAATATTAACTTTATTTTCATTAAATGCTGTGTTACTAGTATAGCTAATATTACTCCGCAACTGGCATTGATGCAAGTGAAGAGGAAGCCTTACATGTAAGAGTGAGGTTGCTTTATCCCATATTCAGGACAGGGGAACAAGTTCTCTGTAAAAATAAAAACAATGTTCGATATATTTACTTCTTATTATATCTCACAGAGTCTTGTGTAATTAAAAATCAGAAGTTCAATGGTTCAAATCCTCTCTCTCTCTCTCTCTCTCTCTCTCTCTCTTTTTCTTTAAAGGATAAAAGTTTTTAACTATTTAAGAAATTGATTTATTTTGGTTCCATTTTTAAGCTTTCAGAATCTCGTGCATTTTTTTTTCTCCTCCTTCGTGTTTTAAAAATCTTCAGCAAGAAATGTAACCAGCCCTTAATCTTAATCTTCGGGTGAACTAATTACACTTCCGTTGGCATAGATCCATCAACAAAGAATCCTATCAATGTCACTCAATTATTTCCTCCTTTGGTCGTATTCTATATCAGGGTCCTATAAATTAATACCTGACAACAATGTGAATGTTGGACCATATACCGTCAGGGATGTTTCTTTTTCATGTTGGTATCTTTTCAATTTCAGTTGTCATCGAATTAAGCTGTCAAACGTCAAGGCAAAAGCGACTCAAGAGAAGGAGAAGGAAAGAGAGGGACATTGGCCATGATGAGGAAAAGAATCTTTGTGGAGACAGCATCACCGAAATTTGGTTTTTTAGAATCAAAACTTTCAGGAACCATCGAATGTAGTTTGTGCCCACTGCTTTTCTTCAACTTTGGTGATAGAAATGCATCCAATTTATCAATAACCCACCACCATTCCCTTTATTTCTGAAAACGGCATGATATAAATCAGTTTATCCCATTGTACTGAGGCTTAGGATAAGTTAGAAGTGAGCCCACATAAGATAACCAGCTTAGTGGTCATATTTTTATGACATTAAATTGTCCTCATAACTTCTATCAATTTCGTAATATGTGAATTTGATTTTTACAAAAGCACACTAATACACGCCAAGGTCTTCTCTCTTTTTCTCTGAAATACAATTTATGTGGTCAGCAATTAACCTTCGACTTCTTCTTGTTGTTGATGCTATTAGTGCTGCAATTCTTGATCGTAACTGCGTGACATTGTGAACAGCTGTTCGACAACCTACAATCACCAACTCACAGAGGCCTCTCTCTGAGCACCGCAGATTGTTCCGACGCTTTGGCATGATTGCATAGAATGTGAATTCGCTAGCAGCAGATACAAATGCCACGGTAGAAGCCCTGATTGAATTCGGCTGCACCAAACTTGGAATTGATAGCCATAAATCATACACTGTCAAGAAGCCGTTTCCCATTTTGGTTGCTAGAATTTTTCAATGGCCCTTTTCTGATTTGGTTTCACAAAGATAAGAGGATAATGTACCGGATGCAAATCTCCTTCAAGTTTTTGAGTCTTGAGTAAAAAGCTGGAAAAGACATATTTATACAACCCTATCCTGTGAGTATCTATCTGGTGCAGATACCACCACGCTTCTTCTAGTTTTGGCGTATTCAGTCAGTCATCCATCAGTAAAAGCACGCGAAATTATCATCGTTGCTTCGTATGTTTCTGCGAAGACGCTCGAGTAAACAATAACAGTTTGTGGCAACAATGAATTTTCCTCCTGCTCTGGCTAAAAGTCGCAAAAGATAAGCCTTGCGTCTCCTTTCGGCATGGCAATGGTGTCCACGAAATTGGGGCCCATACATGCAGAATTGTAATTTTACTATTCTCGTCTGCTTCGAAAATGCATGTGGGTCGAGAAACTCTACGTGTCCCGTCTTGGATCAATGCCTTTGGACCGCTTGTCTTGTTGGGGTCTGCCCATCAAGTCATACATCGCCATGGAATCTGTGCCTAATGCGGTCATCTAAATCTAGAAGACACCCACGCGCACATGCCAAGATGAACACGGCACAATACATATTAATTTCTTAAAAAGTAAAATACAAATCAAATACAAATATGCCTATTACATATATATTTATATATAATATTTTTAAAATTATAATAATCATTGTGTTACAATGTCACAATTATTATTTTATTAAAAATCATATATACGTGTATTACGTAGATATCTAATATAATAATTAACAAATTATAACTTAAAATAATTAATAGAATAAAAAATATCTATATTTTATTATCATATTAACATATATTTGAAGAATATTAAACGAATACTATATATATATTAATACACATTTTTTTTGAAATAGTGTCCATGTTAAATAGATTTAGATTAGGATTTAGAAGGCAAACAATTCCACAAAGCATTCCCATACAAGCTTAGGTGTCTCCTCTTGTGGTTGCTCCAGATGCTTTCCCTTAATTAAAAGATTGAACGACAAAGCCCATTATTTGCTCGTATAAAAAAAAAGTCCTTACTTTCCTTTATTTTTGGAAGAAGTCAAAAATTAGACGTAAATTCTTATAAAATTTTGCAATGTCGTTCAATTAATTTTTAAATTTTCAAATCAATTGTAAACTTTTTGTTTTCATTTCATTTGAGTTCATTTTTTTGACATGAAATCCGGTCAATCCTGTAAGAAAGGACGATTGACTGAATAAAATATGCTCCAATAAATCTAAATTCCGTCCAAAAATGTACCCAAATGAAATGAAATGAAACCAAAAAAAAAAAAATTAGGACCATTGTTAGGCTTCTTTTTTTATTTTAGTTTTGGGTGAAAGTGTGGGATGATAAAGCAGCACTCATGCTCGTGTCGTCCTCTGGAATTAAATAAATAAATAAGTAAAATAAAAGGACAAATGTCGGAAGCCGAAATCTTAAACAATTCGAGCCCCGCCACTCTCAGCGGGTGAGCTGTCACCGGCCCACAAAACTTGAAGTTTTCACTCCACATTATGGCTTTATGCAACTTGTATTGGGTCCAATTCGGGACATTTCCCTTGAATCCATGGCAATAAAAAGCATTTTCCGTACGTGTTCTGGTCACAGACATCAACTCCGCACCCCTCATGGCCACGCAAAGCGCACTCGTCACTGGAACTAGTCCGCATGCCTCAGGAACTCATGCAACCTCTGGAGGCCCAACCACCAAGTCTCAGTCCCTATTTGCTCATGGGAGCCCAAAAGGCCACAACTCTGATAGCCCCCCCCCCCCACCCCCCGCATAGCTCATCGCGCACCTTGCAGGCGAACCGTTCTTTGCATGTGGGGGAATGGTTAAGAGACAGTGACAACTGGTGAGTTAAAACGAAATCCTGTCCAAGTTTGCACCGAGTATTGGTAACTTGGTGTTCTTTGCGAGGTGCAGTATTATCCTCTAGCGGGGTAGAGAGAGTCACGGAAACTCGAAATTTTGTCACTTTCATTCTCACTCAGACTCTGCAGTAGCTCGGTGGCTGTTGCTGAAGCTGAGAGAGAAGGAAAGCCCATGGGCAGCAATGGCTATATGCGTGAGCGGAATGAAGCATGCACGCACTGGGTGCGCAAACGCAAATCTTAGCTGAATCCCAACTTAAATTCAAGAAAAACTTTCATAACCACAGTTTCATTCACGCACAATATTTTTATATTATATTTAAAACATTTTATATTACATAAATAATATTTCACATCACGTATAAGACTAAGAGATGTACAGTAAAATAGTACCAAATTACAAAAAATAAAAATAAAAATAAAAATTATGTTGTATAAAAAATTATTAGTATAACATAAAATATTGTATACCATATAAAATTATTTTACACGCATTTATATTCATAAGATCATGAGTGCATGTAATTGTTCTCTAAAATTAATGGGTTAAAGTAACAATCGCCTTTCCTTAAACGGAAAATGCCACCAAACAAAGAGACGCAATTAAATAACTGGGACAAATAAGGCGCCAACCTGGCAATCCATTACCCCTGCAACGTCAAAGACGTAAATTTGCTTTCCAAGAAAATTTGATGCACGCTAATTCACAACTCAAACCAACCCAACCCAATCAATAAAGAGCACGCCATTGAACATTTTTGTTGACCAACTACCTGGGAAATCAAAGGGAAATTTCGATTTAACTTCTTCCAACGATTCCAAACGTGAGGGGCACTTCAAGGGTGGCTTACCTCTCCAGCACCAAGTTTTTGATTTACGCAATTTTATAGATGGTGCAATTGCATTCTTTCACGTAATTTCAATATCAGTCGACGTTACTTCAGGGAAGGGGGGAATTTTAAAAGGAGCTCAAAGGCAGCTACAAGGATTATGGTCATGAATAACAAACCAGAAAAGTTTTGGACGGGCGGCAACATTGGCCCCAACGAATCCCAATCATCAGGGTAATGAATCATGGGAAATAAATATGTTTCGTTTATGTACACATATACATATGCACAATATGTTACCGATCCCCACTCAACATTTCGATAATATATGGACACGTAAATGATAAGATAAACAGAAAAAGGACCTTATTTGAATCCCCACTTTTGTACTTGGTAACAACAACTAATCCTATTTCTGATCAAGCATATGCGGGATGGCCCTGTAGTTGGGAACATAGGGGTAGCAATGCTTGTCATTATTTGACCTGAAAAATTACATGCCAAATTTGGACTGGTTATGTGCAGTAGTGCATGTTTCACAATAAAAAAAAGATTTTTTGCCATTACATACCAGAAGAAACATCGTGAATGTCAAAATATGCAGTACAAATAAACTTTTTAGCATACACATAGTCAAATTCAACTAAGGTCGACACGCCATTTAGACATACTAAATAAAAGGAAATATGATTTTGGTAGCCATGAAGCATTAGCACTGCAAATTTGAATAAGCGTTAAAACATTTTTATGGGCAAGGTCAGCACAGCTGCAGATTCCAACCACATTTCAACTGTTTCCAGCACGTATTTTCGTTCCAAACAGTAATTCACAAGCAATACATGCATTTGCTATAAAGAATGGTTGCACTCCTCTTTTCATATTCCCTTCCGTAATGCAAGTGCTAAATTAACTTTTCTGCACTTTACTGATGTTCATCAAGTGATTCATTTGCCTGATAGTTGTTTTTTCAGTAGTTTGTTTTTTTTTTTAATGTGGGAACAGAGGGGTGAGGCACAAAAAGAAGAAACTTTAATGTGAACTATCTTACCTGGTTCTCCAACATTGAGCCCTTAGTCAAATCATTATTCTCAGCACCAGTCGTTGATTCTTGATTCCTATAGGACACTTAGAGCGTAGAGAGCAATGAGACATCAACAGAGAGGTGGTGGAGAGGAGCAGTCAGGAACTTCAAAAGCACAAAAAAGGAAATATCGTCTCACTGCCTATTAAATGGAAACAGATAAACAAATGTTTTTTTTTTTTTAAGTTACCTTTCATTTTTAACATCTTGTCGATTGAATGAAAGTGTACTTATATCTGGAGCTGCAGCACCAGGACTTGCTGATACAGATAACCCTAGACTTCCATCTCCCTGAAAAATAACAATTACCAAGAGATTCCATTTGGTAGCAAGTCGTTGCAGGAACCTAATAAATAAAGAGATAGAAGTTTAAGCTGTTCTGTCTCAATCTCAAACTTACAGTGGACTTGTCTTCCATCCACCCAGGGACTCTATCTGATATGAGGGCAATATACTGCTCCATGGCCAGCTCTGGACTCATATTCCCTAGCCTTTGCCAAGCATTCCTTGCACAACGTAACCAGTGCCCTCCATCACTCATACATAGCAGCTGTCAACCCTGTTATTATAACTAACTATCAAACTATACCATGTAACTTGGTTCAGGGCGGCCTAAGTTGTTTTTCCCTTTGCATTGTTTTT
Organism: Ceriops decandra; assembly: GCA_020615895.1. Lineage (NCBI taxonomy): Eukaryota > Viridiplantae > Streptophyta > Magnoliopsida > Malpighiales > Rhizophoraceae > Ceriops > Ceriops decandra. Next base: position 3,986,262 of record JAHLGO010000381.1, on the reverse strand, counting down.
CCTCTTCTTAGGAAGGGACTTACTTATCTCAAAGTTCATCAACCAGAAATTTTAGAGGGAAAGAAATGGGTAGCCAAAGGAAAAGGTTGACAGAAAGTTGCTAAGGCAAGGGTTATTTCACGAGTTTGGCAACTGAAGGCCAGGGGTGGGCATTGGAGTAAGGTGCTGTACTATATAGTACGAGTAACATTGTAGATTTGAAAGAAGACAGACAAGTAGATAAGGACGTACTGATAAAAAACTTATGCCTTCCCAAACATGGACTACTAAGAGTTTCACTGTATTAGTTTCCCTTTTATCCATAGTAATAGTGTTATGGTTCAGAGCTCTAACCTTTGTTGAACATTGGTGATTTTGATCGTGTGAATTTCCACTTTAGTTCATCTCCCACTGCTAGTTTTTTGTTTTTTTTCTTTGGGTCACAACCTAGTGCTAGTATTTCAATGTCAATTCTAAGCAATGTTTCCATTCCTTAGTCCGCATAACAAACAAAAGAACAATGTTACCCAAACAAAATTCAAGAGGTAATAATATGCAAGAAAAGACAAGCACAATTGCATAAGAGAAAGGTCCAGGAGAGTTTGATACCACTTAGCACGAGCAGCGACCTTGAGTGCCATAGGTGGCTGCTCGCGGCAAGGCCCCTCCGTAGCTAACTTATGCAGGCCGTACAACTTGATCAGCACATCGCTGCCCAAGCTTGCTAGCCTCCCACCCACTTGTCCCGACTCCACAAACTTGGCTGCCTCTGCAAATAACTTCTCCAATTCGGTCCTCTCAATTCCTTCCCAATCATCCTCCTCGCTTTCAATCTCTATTTTCTTCTCGTCCACATCTGCCTTCGACTCACTCTCCACAATACTGATCTCCTCAGATTGCTCAACCACCCCACAACTTTCACCAGCCAAATCTACGCGAATTGGCTGCAATTGCTCTAAATTTACTTCTTTCCCCTCTTCGGCGTCTACTTTTTCGTCAGCATCAGACTCTTCTTCTTTCTTTGCCAACGTCTCCCCCAACGATTTCTTTTGTTCTTCTTCCTCTTTTAAACCCTTCTCGATTGAATCATCCGGCAATTGGGAACATTCAATTTCAGCAACTCCACCGCGATTCGCAGACTTTCCACCGTCATCCACAAGACCCCCTTCTGCAACAAACACATCCACCGCACGCGCAACAGCAGCGGCAGCAGCTTCTTCCACCGGTTCGGTCCTTTTCTCGCCGGAAAACCCCCGAATTTCGAGTCTTTCCGGGAATCGCAATTCCTCCACAACAACTTCATCAGTGGTACCACGATCAAAGTTCCGATCACTCGTCGTCAGCTTGGAATCCCTGGAGCAATCGCCAGCCATAACCGCAGAAACAAGCTTGGCTATAAGAAAAGAGACTAGAACAGCAACTACGCCCGTCACCAACAGCTCCTGAGCAAGCTCCATTATCTTCCTCCAACAATCTAACAAGACTCAAAAGATAAGATCAAGAAGAAAGAAATCGAGAGAGAGAAAAAAATAATTCTCTAGAGCTGATTTCTAGATTCAGGAAACAGTTTACCAAAAAGCAAAATACTTTTATTTCGTTTAATGTCAAAGAAGATATGTGATGGACTTTGGAGAAGCAGGAAAAGGATAACTGCATTGGAAGAGCAAGGCATATGCTTTTGCTTGCTTTAATGAATGCCTTGCCTTCCTCTTTTTTCATCTCATTTTAATTATTTATTTATTTATTTATTATTGTGGTTATTATTTTCACAATTACCAACATTGACTTGTAAAAATTAAATACATTCCCTTGTGGATTTATGAATCTGGCCGCGCTGTCGGGGCCACCTTGCTGTCCGGCCAGCTTCTGTTATTGATCGGTCCGACGTTGTCTCGATCGCCGCCGCTCAGTGCACGTGGGAATGATGTCCAAAAAAGCCCGCGCTATCCGACAAAAACGGACGTGACTCGACCAATCTTGCATCGCTGTCTTCTCTTGCAAAATTTAACTTTGCTCGTCGCCTACGCCCACGTTTGTCTATTTGTCTCCCGGCTACTTTTTCTTTTTCTTTTTTATTATTTTTTTGTTTTTTTTTTTTGGAGCTGGCGTTTTTAGCGTTTTTTTTTTAGGGGCTTGTACATTTAGTTTAAATTGTACATCAAATTAAATTAAAACTAAAATTTTGTTTTGATTTATTAATTAAATAAAAAACTATGGTTTGATTTTAGATTGTTGAAAATTATGAATCATACTTTCAATTTAATTTTTCAAAATTTAAAATCAAATTAAACTGTACACTACATTTTAATTGATATATTTATTTTATGTTATTTTTTAGATTTATATTAGTTTAATAAGGTAATAATAGGTAGAGACAAATCTTCAAATCCTTTTCTTGATATATTTTCGTGGTATGTCATACATATTCACTTTTAAGATCATAAGATTCCAATTTTGATTTTGTGAGAATGATTGTTTGCTTTGCATAAATACCCTCTCTTTTTTCTTTTTTCTTTTTTTGGGATTTAAGCTTTTTTTTAAATTGGGATTATTTAGGTTTCAAATTAATTAATTTTTACGAAACAAGCCTTGCTCCGTTGAGCAACCGAATTAAACTTACTTGCGTAGTTTAAAATGCACGTAGAAAGATAGTCGTTGGCAATTCGACCGACATCTTTTTGACCGTCCGGGATTCACGGTCTTATTTCATTCAACTTTCTTGGCATTGATCTTCGGAATAAAAAGAAGCGGCTGAATGAATTTTAAGCATAGATATTCAGGGCATTATTATTATTATTATTATTATTATTATTAAAATTTACATTATTTTTAATGGTTAGATCTTCTTATTAGTGGCCTATTGATATCATCCTTACGTGTGAAGTGCAACGATGACTGTTTCAAGTCACGTCAATATTTAGGCAGTGGACCCGTATTCTATAGGTAGGATTAGGACGAACTAAATCAAATCAAAATCGACAAATGGAATGATGTGGGCACGAATCAACGAGAATAATGGACCATTAAAAGAAAGCAAACCCATCAAGAATTCACTGAATGGCGTCCAATGAGGAAATAAAATAAAATCATGTTAGATAACCGTCCATGTTTGCGAATTGGGATTCCATAGAAATTCAGGAATCAACATGGAGTGAATTCGAATTTAGATTCTCATTACAGCTTTAATACCAAAGGCGAATCATGCTGCGTTGCGTTAAGAACGTAAACTCACTCTTGCCTGAGGCTCGAGGCTTATTGCATAGTTCAGAATCTCAAATTCGTGGAACGAGAGCTTTCAAATGAAAATTGTGGCAATGAAAAAAATGGGAAAGGAAGAAACAAAGGACCCAAAGAAAATAGAGAGTAGAGACGCAGCCCTGCAAGCACAAAGGATGGGCCTTTTAGATCGATCAGATAAAAAAATATTACGGAGCATCATCAGAAAGGCTTCCAGGGTTGCACGGTGATCTCTACTGGGCCGTCCTTGCAGGCGGATGTCATGGTTCCCTCTGATAATTTCTTCCCAAGACAAAATAGTGAGCATTCCGACGACCCTCCATTACTCTTGCCCCCCCCCCCCCCCCACCCCTCCCAACCCCCCACAATCGAAAAAAAAAAAAAAAAAAAATCAATGGGAAGGTTTGCGTGGATAAAAGCATAAGGGATACTCAAATACTCAATTCACCTCAAGTCTTTCATGTCATCATTGCAGCGGATGGATATGGGAGTTGGGATCTCTAATTTATAATTCCAAAAGGGTTTAAATCCTAGGTTTCCAATTTTGTCGATTTTAGATCATATACTTTAATTTTAGTTAGTTTAAGTTACAAACATCTAAAATTTGGTTAATTTGAAATCCATGTTTTAACTTTGATCAATTTGAATCACAAATTTTTAAAATTGAATCGATTTGATTTAACCAATAATCGTCGTTACTATTACACTATGATAAATAATATGCCAAGTTACATTAATATACAAAATTTGTATTGTTTAATTTGGGTTGTGTTTTTTTATACCATTCAAGATAAATTTTCTTATATTTAATAAAAATAAAAGAATAAATTAGTTTTAAAAATCACTTAGAATATTTTATGAAAAATTATTGTAGCAAACTCTTATAAAATTTAAAATTTCTTATGATATTCTGTCTTTTTTTTTTTTGAGTTATAACTTAAATTATCAAAAATATGAAAATTTATAAGTTAAATCAAAATATTTTTAAAAGTTTACAACTTGAATCGACAATATAAATATTTGTTTGCCAATTAGAATTATCACATTACTTATCATTTAGATATAAAAGATAAAAATTATCATCAATTTACCTAAATTAATCAAAATTTAAACGTTTTACAACCTAAATAGACTAAAATTAATGTACATAATCCAACTTAACATATTGTTAAAAATTCACGATTTAAATTGACGAAATTGATAAGGTTGGGAACTCAAATTTACTTTTTAACCTAATTCTAAGCAATGAACAATAGCTCCTTAAAAAAATCATATCTTAACTTTCATCCAAAATGATGGGGAATGGATGATAAATTCAAGCTTTGCCGGTGTTATTTTCTTGCAGAACCGTAATCCCTTGAAATGGAACGCTGTCTGGGAAGCCACTCTTTGTCAATTATAGTCAAAGATAGGGTTTGGTTTCGATTACCACTTTGGTTCATGCTTTATCATGGGGCTATGGCCCAAAGTTGAGTGGCACATTGTTACTGGTCCTTTTTTTTTTTTTTTAGTTTTGTTTTTTGTTCAAAAAAGCAATTTTGGGTTACTGTTCTCGTCAATAATAGTTAGTGGGGCCAGAGAAGGACAAAACCTTCGGGTAAGAGAGACTTACTATTCATGGTCGACAAATAAATCGGATAGTTTACATCCTATTTCACATCATTAAAATATAAAAATATAAGATGATCTATAATATTTGTAATTTTCTTATACTAATTTGAGCTTTTAATTGGATTTAAAATTTTAAATATTATTTAACATGGTGTTAGAAACCAATTTACTTTCTCCGCAATTTCAATTTTATTGTGCTGCAATATTAATATAGTTCAATATATAAAAATATAAAATTTTTTATCTTTAAAATATAAATGCATGATATGATATGATTTATAATATTTATTATTTGGCACTGATAACTACGACATGAATCAGACGTTGAAAACCCAAAACAAAAACAAAAAAAATTAAAATATATTATTGGAAACGAAGATTCGTGGATTCTTTTGCGTTACTTTTATTCAGAGATGACGCACGTTATGACCAAAAGGCTTAGATCAAAGGCCGAAGAGAGGCACACATAAACGATTAAACTCAAGATAATACCCATGGGAATATCTCCGCATGTCTTCATCATTTCTCTCAATGGACTCATGTTTTTTTTTTTTATATTTATATATATATATATATATATAGGTAAAGTGGAATGTCATCCCCAAAGTCAAGTAAAGGTCAATATAATTTAATTTAATTTTATTTGAATGGAAAGGATTTCTGTACCAATGGGTGGACAGAGAGATCTAGTTAATACTAAATAATAATAATAATAATAATAATAATAATAACTGTGCATGGTTTTACGCTTTATCGGTTGGGCCCGTTCTTCTAAATTGGGCCCACCATTTATTATTATTATTTTAATTTTTACGTCTTCTTTTGGGAACGTTTGCAGCGTTTCACCCACGAGCTACGGTGAGTTCCAGCTGTACGTTGGTTTTGCCTTGTGGTCACACTGTCTAGTTGGCCTGCACTTGTCCGGAAGATACCCTTACGTTCCATATGATATTCTTCGCGAATAATTTCACTGTAATTCTAATCTCCCCCATCTCCACTCCTCTCTTTTCCCTTCTCCATCGAATATATCATTTCTTTTTCTTCCCATCATGCTAAATTATTATGCTGATTTCAGTGTCCAGAACAGCGACGAATTCAGCTCTTTCTCTCTGGGGTTAAGCTTCGCGGTTTAGTTTTTAATTAAGTCACTTTCGATCGTTAAGCTACTTAGGCAACCGGCTTACGTATTTGTCGTGAAAATAAAGATTATTATAGGATTGTTAATTGATTTAAAAACCCCGAATAATGAAATTTTAAATCGCCAATGGGTTTTTGCAACAATTTTTTGATTACTTTATCGCCTACGAGTGTCGTGACACGAGCCGCCGGAGCAAGAGAAGCTTCTAACTTCTAAACCCACATGAATTCATATCAGCATAAGTTCACAGGAAATAAAAGAAGAGAATGATTTCAATTAAAGAGAAAAAGAGCAGACGATCATTTCGATCAAAATGGTCTCAATGCAATGAACCGCAGAGTACGTCATAGATTCTATAGTGAGAAATGCGGACCTACATCGAGATGTCGGCGAATTGTGGAAATGCGGATTATTATTTATGTTTTTTTAAGGTAAAAATCATAAATTTATATTATAGTTATTCAATAAAATTAATTTTTATATATTTTTAGAAAAGTTATATATCTTCTTCACAATTATAACTTAAAATTTTTAACTAATAAAATATACATATTTTTTGAGAGACAACAGTATTTATGTTTCTAAGAAAGATGGTTGTGGAAATAAATGTCTAATTAGCTCAAAACGACATCGTATCCACGGAGTAATTTACACATTTAAAATTACAGTCATGCCCATGGTTTGGCGGTCAATTTCCACTTCAGCAATTTTCTTTTCTTTTCTTTGTTTTTTTTTTTTTGCCCACAAGCTCATGTTTGCCCCCCACCCCCCCCTCCAAAAACATCGTTGTCATATAAATTTGGATCCTCCTCCTCTTCTTCCCCTGCCGTAGGTCTGCCGGGAGCCCTTATCTTTATCAAGCCGCGGCGTCTTTTTCTTGAAGATCACAGAAAGAAGAGGAGGAGGAGGAGGAGGAGGAGGAGGAGAAGAAGAAGAATAAATGGGAGGAGGCAACGGCCAGAAGTCGAAGATGGCTCGCGAAAGGAACTTGGAGAAACAGAAGGCCGCTGCTAAGGGTAATTTAAAGATTCCTCAACTCTCTCTTTCTCTCTCTCTCTTTTTGCTTAAATTTTAGTACGTTTTTTCGTCTCGAAATTACTTTTAGGTTTTTGTGTGTGTTAGTTATATGTATCAATTTTTTTTTTCCTTCACAATAAGAAATAAGGATTCAATTTATGTAAGCCAAGTTTTCGCATATAGGCAGCCCAGTTGAGGCGAAACCTTGGATTTCCGCATCTTCAAGAAATGGGATTTTCTTTTTCAGAAAATTCCCGTTATTTATTTATTTATTAGATTGTAGCACCATTAGGAGCCAAGATCTGTGACGGCTGTGTCTTTATTTTTAACCGATCTTGGTCGGATTCGAATTACAGGAAGTCAACTTGATTCGAACAAGAAAGCCATGACCATTCAGGTACCCTTCTTGCCTTGGTTCTGCCCTCCTTCTGTTTTTACCTCCCATCCGTTGTGTACAACTTGGAGTTGCCATGTTGATAGGTTTATTTTTCTATTGAGCCATGGAATGCCATTTTTATTAGTTAAATGCTAATTTTTTTGCAAGTGATTCCCTTTCACTGTAAATTAAGGAGGTAATCTAATTTTTACTGTGGAGAAATTCTCCCAATCGTTGGTTTCAGTGTGATTCTAATTGACTGGCGGTGGATGGTTGATTGCAGTGCAAGGTGTGCATGCAGACATTCATGTGCACGACCTCTGAAGTGAAGTGCAGGGAGCATGCAGACGCTAGACACCCCAAATCCGACCTCTACGCGTGCTTCCCTCACCTTAAGAAATGAAGCTGTTTGGAGGGGGAAATGAGATTTGTGGGATGATTCCAAAAGCTTCTTCTCAGTTATGGTATGGCGAAAGTACTTGTGAAGATTGGGATTGTGGCGTTTATAAATACCTATTTAGCTCAAGGTTATGTATGTGAGCGTGTTTACATCGCTATCAGTATAATTCGCTAGATGTGTTCTTCATTGTGTTCGTTATTGCCTACCCTGAATATGCAAGCATTACAGCATTCACTGCGACTCGCGCGACTCTCTGAATCTGGCCAAGCTGGTCAAGTCAATCACATGCAGCTACTAAATCCTGTTCGTATAAAACTTACAAGAGAACCACGCATATTATGTCCGGTAACCAAAAGCAAGGCGGGAAAAAACTGATTATTTAGCACTCGCATGCCTTTACAAATAGCTAATCAGCCCGAATAACCAATTAAACCAACTTGAATTCCAATAAGATGCACTGATTGATCAAGGGGAGGGCTTAAAAAGTGACCTGGCATTAACCCAAAAGCGTGAGTCAGTTCTTGAAGAAACCATTAAGCATTTGCTCGGTACCTTGGGTATGACGTAATAAAATATTTACACCACCCGCTCGGCCCCCCCCCGCGCAAGCAATAAGCAAAAGCGCACTTGGGGCTTTAGATCCTAAAGAATGACTGCGCCTTGGTTTTCAGATCCTTAAGCAGGACCGCAATTTCACCGGCAGCCACCATACTAAAAAAGCCAACACGGTTTGGTAGGCACATCGATCATTGCTCACTCGTCGCATCAGACTGTATTCTCTCATACAATCGGTAGATCATGGTTGATTTGGACATCTGGGGTTCCCTTTCCAGGACTGCTATTACATCCTTAACAGAAATGGTAGGAGCTGCCCTAACAAGAGGTACAATCACTTGGTTCCTTCCAAATTTCTTAACAGCCCCTGCTGAAAACAAATGATAGATTAAAACCAAAACACACCACAAGCCATGCTTTATCAGCTCCACTACTTATCACACTTACCAGATGCACTAGTGACAGCTGCAGGACTCCTCTTTTCTGCTTCTTGATTGTCCTTTGAATTTCTTCCAGTTGTCGACAGAGGCTTACGGATGGCATCTTTTGCTGGCTGGGAAGCAGATGCTGCCTCCATGCCTCCTTCACGTTTCTGTCGTGCTTGTTCAGCCATTAATTGCCATTTTGATAGCATATCATCTCCCCCAACAGCAGCACGAGCAGCAACATTTGCAGCTGTCGTCCTCATTTTATCATCCTCTTCCTTATTGGCCTGCTCACCAGTAAGAATTAGATGATCCTTGAGTATTTTCAGCTATCTAACTGTTGAAGTCAGCAACACAGATACTCAAAGATACCTTCACTGATTTCACCCGACCTTCATCCTTCTCCTTATCACCTTCAACCCTATCATCACCCTCAGGCTGCATTCACAAATATCCCTTTCACATACACTTACACTATGCATCTTCAATGGTAATATATAGAAATATCCGGATTGTTTTACACAGAGTTCATGTACACTGCAGTTTAACAAATAAGCAGATTGCAATAAAATGCAAAGAGAACTAACCTCATTGAAATTTTGCAGCTTGTCTGCTCCAGCCTGTTTTTTTTGCCATTCTTCTCTTGCCTTCTGATTAAGTGTTACGATTTGTTGTTGAACATCAGATGTAATTACAGTCTGATGTCTAGTCTTCTCAACATCAACCCGCTGTCAAGAGCCAATCCAATAAAGAAAATTATTTATTGATAAGGAAATTAAGAATCAAGAGCTGATGCTGTTAAACTCTAAAAATGAATAAAAAAATGATAAGAAAAATAAATAAGGTCAGACAAAAATAAATGAACATGCAAATAAAGAACTGACCTGTTTTGACAGCCTGATCAGGTTACTAATTACTCCACGCATTCTTTCTTCCACGGACTAGAACATTCAGTTCTATAAGAAACTGTCAAGCATTAACCATAAAAAAGGAACAAAAACCTAGCATCTTACCATGGACAAGCACCGCTCCACGTCATTACTTATATTCTTCAAACCAGACTTGGCCACTACAAATAACAGACAAACCAGATTTACATGCCTCAGTCATTTTGCTTTACCCATAAAAGTGCATAGGTAGAGTGGATTTAAATGAGGTTAAGAAAATTAAGAGTATATTAACTGATCTCAGCTACTTTTTTCTGCAGTGGAATTTTCTGCAATATCATCCTTTCTTCTTCTTCTTGCACAACCCTCCGTGATGCCTCTGAAGCTCGACTGTCCTCCTTGGGCCCAGAAAATAGCTGTTCTTCCTCTTCCTATTTGAATGCAAAACATCAACTCTGGGCCCCAGTTTTTAAAGAAAGTAATTTTTTTTCCATATTTAAGGATATTTCTTTTGTGCTCAATGATTTAGAAAATAACATACCCGGAGATTAACGCCACTGACAGCTGTAACATCATTGAGTTGTTCAATGCTTTGATCCAAAAAGGCCCCTGATACCTTTTGCTTCTTACTGCAGGGAACGGAGATTGTGTGTCAATGCTGGCCTTAAAGTATTGAGATCAACTAGGCATGTAAAACAATGGTCCACCTCACTAAATAGTCAAAGTTTGCTATTTTACCTCGGCAATGGTGGTGAAGAACCAAGTGCTTCAAGTGGCTTCTTTTGGCCAATGGAAGTCTTACTGTTAGGCGTTCTTGTATTAGCTCCAGCACGAGAAGCAGAAGGTATTCGAGAGCCTAACTGATAACGTTTAGAAGCAATGGTCAATTGTAGATAAGGTATGGTCTACACCATACATAATTGTCTTACCAGAATTTTACACTCAGAAGATGGAGAATGGAGTCAATTGACTATGATATGTGATAACTAGCAGAAGTTAAAGAAACTGTTGTGATTACAAAGCCTCTGCCATGTAATAATATGCATCCAATGAACAACATTTCATGTTAATATCCATAATTCTTTTCCCCTTTTCCTATTCAATTGGAGAAAGTGAAAGGGAAATCCTCGTGCTAGTAGCTGATCTTATCTTGCACCAATTAAACCCCACATTTGGCTTTCCTGATGTACAATTGTTCACTTAGTAAAAAGGAATGTTTGACAAAGCCCTAATTCACTCAATCTCTGACAACAAAAGTTAAAAAAAAAAAAAATGCAACAAACTTGGCAAGTCCTTAACAAAGTAATAGGATACCTGATCATTAAGGCCCAGTTGAGCTGTAATAGAACGAGAAACTGGAACTGAAGGCAATGTAGGAGCAGGCATTGAAAAACCAACTTTAGAAGATTGCTTTTCTAAAGACTCATCCTTTATGTTTGCTGCCACAGTACTGTCCTGTTCAACAGGAACGGTAGCAGACCCACTTGGTGTAGTAGATGGCAGGGATTTGTGCTGCTGCTGCTCAGCAGCTTGGTCAATGGGTTCCTGCTTGACATAATTTGTGGATGAGAAAGGGGAAGAACTTTGCTCTATACTTGTTGGTGCTTGCCATGCAACTGAAGTCTGTTGCAATCCTAATTTATTTGCATAAGGGGAAATAGAGCCACTCTGTAATTTACTGGCATCCTTAACAGACTTTGGTGCCTTCACCATGCTCATTGCCTGGCTTGGGCCTCTTATTTGAGGCGTACCTAGGCTCTGATGATGTGATATCTGCCTCACTTTCAACTCATGAGGTTGTGGCTTCACGGATGCTCCTGAGATTGTTCCAGAGTACGGGCGATAATTAGCACCACTACTTCCATATGTTGGAAAGGAAGTTTGTGGAAAGTGCACGTGTTGCTGCTGAACATTATTTCCTTGTGAGGAACTTGAAAAAGACTCCCTCTCTTGATTGACCAGGCTTGTCATTTGGCTCACTTGTATTCCTCGTGAATCTGGCTGGTGCTCTGCTTCTCTGGGTTTCTGGACATTCTTCCCTAAAGACATAGCATCAGTCTGCATTTGGACTACTAAAGGAGGATTATGAGATGAGTCAGAAGGAGGAATGGATCCCTTCTGATGAAGCACAAAGGAACCAGAATCTGTAAACTGGGAGGAACTGGCACTAACAGGAATTCTCACTTGATGTTGGTGTGCTAAAGCTTGAGACGGCAGCTGAGATTGATTGGATGCAGCCTGCAAGCGTCAGAGAGGGCTAGTTTTTAGCTTGCTATCAGCCAATAAAATCTCGCCTCTTACAATATTCATAAACACATCCTTTACACACCTGCGATTGCAGTTGTGTCACTGCCAGCCTGAGAACTTGATCGCCTACAATATTTCTCATGAGCCTGACAAACTGTTCTTTTGTGACTTCATTTTTCTAGTAGAAACAGTGACAGATAGATCAGAACAGACATATTTTATGCATATATATACAAAAACAAACGGAGTGGGAAAAAGTAAAAGAAAAGTTGAGAAAAGAACTGATGAAGAGTATAGAAGAAGAATTTAAAACCAATTAGGAGAATAACAAAATAAGAGTTTATATCTGAATAGGAGGATAACACTAAACAGAAGAATAACTACAGAGGCATGATCAAATAAAATCTCCTAATAAAGTAAAATGTCAATAAAATCCTTAATAAGAAACGCTCTTCTTCCATATTCCACGCACCCTCAGTTTATTAAATAGAGTTTGGAGCTGCATCTCCCTGTCTTTATCAAGATGGGGTTTTAATGCTGGCAGCAATAACGCAAATGGTATCTGCTTGGCATGACTTTTCGTGTTCCCAGTCTGCTCCACAGAATCTGTGCCTGTGGCCTGTTGATTACCCATCTTCTGTGTGCGGGGCTCAGAACCAGGGATGGGAGCATTTTCAGAAATCCGCACTGTGGTAGCTTGAGAAATCTGGTGGGAAAATTGATCCCCTGTCCTTTGTTGAATACCGTCCTGTGATTGTTTTTTTTGTGACTGCAGATGATTAAATTCCCGTGAGACATCGTTTTGGTGCTGCTCATTCTCAACAGAAGATGTATGCTGCTTAAGCTCCATCACAGGTAAGTGCTGCTGCTGCTGCTGTGGTTGTTTCTGCTGCACACTAACACTTTGGGGATCCTGTTGCCTAGGATCACTGGCGTTTTCATCTTGTCTCGGAGGTTGCCAATTCAGAAAAGGCTGGCTGTAATTTTGATTACTCTCTTGGGATAAAATATCTGTATTTTTTCAGTTGCATAAGTTGTGGATGAAGGAATAACACCCAATAACAGATATTTATCCCTCAGTGGTGGTGTTCAATCCTATTCTTTTTCTTATTCAAATTGTTTTCAATCTATCTTTCTGTAAGCTCACCACTGGAAATAAATTATTTCCAGAATCAAACACTGAAAGCAAAAATTCAAATTATGCAATTCATAACATAACTGAAAATATTACAAACCCTAGTCTAGAATAATCATTACAAGGGCTAAAGTTCGAGGAGATGTAATGGGAATTCTTGATTAGGCATATTTAATTCTCCTAAATGGAAAAACGATACCTGTCCCAATATCGGAAGACTGAGACGTGGAAACATCCCCTCCAATGTCCCGATTCAAGGCAGCCTGGAATGCCTCCACGTCTGCGCCGGAATGCATACTCTCGTCCTGCGAACAATCCATCAACGCAAGAAAAAACAATCTCAAAATTCCAGAAGCCAAAAGATATTGGAGACTTTCTTCTTTTTCTTCTTTTTTTTTTTTTTTGAAAATAATGGAAAAAATTTACTTTACCTCGTCTTCTTCGAGGAGCTTCATTATCGAAGGGTCCATGATATGCCGCCACCGCTCGTCACCTGCAGGTGACCGGACACCTCAATTATTTGGGCAGTTTGGAGAAGAAAAACAAGCCAGAAGATTCGTCTGGCTTTTCTAGAGCCAAAAACCAAAATGAAAAGGGGAAAAAAAAAAAAAGTTCTTTCTGATATACTGGCTCAAATGAAATAGTACGTAGAAAACTGCTGAACGGAGGCTGGAAGAATCTTATTTAGAAAACCACAATTGCAAAGTAGGGTTGATTCGCCTTTGAATGTCCATAATGGACAGGAGGATTGATGGCGGTGTTTGATTTTCAACTAGCAAGCGGAGGGGAGATGTTCTGTGTTTGTAAATTCGTGATCGCTCGCGGATGTAGAGGTTTGATTGGGCTTTGTTGACCCGACCCGACCCAACTTCTTAGGTTTCAGGTTTTTATTTTTTATTTTTTAAAAAAGTCCGCCCCTTCATTCCAAGAGCCCACTTTACATGGGGCCAGACAGGCCCGTTTCTTAACTAGCTGTTCCATGACATTATGGGCCCACGGGCCTACCATTCTGATTTGAAGCCGTTCCAGCCGCGTAGGCTCAACTGTGCGACAGAATTTGTCGACTGGGACAGGTTCATTTATTCTCGTGTTTATCCTGACTGATTGACCTGCTTCTAGGAATTCTGGACCTATGTCCCCGTGCGACCACGCTCACTTTGATAACTTGAAGTACTATGCTTCTTTTTAGCCCATGCTTCGGTCGGCAATGTGATGTGATGTAAGGTTGCCACATGCCCCAGTCAACGCCTGATGGGTGTTGAATTTTCTGCCATAACAGCTGGGCGTTGTACAACACTGAAACCATTGGATTATTGTCGCCCATTTCGTTTTGGCAAAGTTTTGGCGGATGGAAACTGTCCCAGAAATGAATTATTTGGTTAACACAGGGAATATGAACTTGCAGACACATTAGGTTGACAATTTTGATCTCTTTTGGATCTTTAAGTAGATCGTTGCCTTTCTTTGGAAAATAATCGTTCCCTTAACATTTTGTTCTTAAACGGATAGATCGTCTCGTTGAGAAACATTTTAATAAAAGTATAGTGTAATGTAAGGGACATTTGTTGTATTGAATAATAGTAGCGTACCCAGTTCTTCGAGTCTGGCCAATGACTTCTTAATGGAATTTGAAGTAGGCTACAAAGTCGCAATGACTTCTGCTTATTTGGAGAATCGCTTTGTCCACTTGAATGAACCAAGTGCGTACTCGGACCAACGCTCTTGTGGTTGTATAGTCCAGTAAGCTTTTGCGATTAACTTTATCTATCAACCAAAAAACAAAAAAAGAAAGAAAAGAAAAGAAAGGAGGGTGGGGAGGGGGGTGCGGAAATCAAGCAATGACTCAGTTTCAAAAAAACTATGTCGTGTCAAGCTAAGCGCAAAGCTAGTGCTGTTGGTACAACTGCCAATGCTGTTTACCGTTGCAAGCAGAAGGGAAGGGACGTGCCCCCAGCGGCTCGTATTCCCACCAAAAACTCTTCACATTTCGCATTTAATGTCTGTCATTCACTGTGCTACCCACCTCCTCCTTCCCTCTCTGTTACCGCTGCTGTTGCGGTGCTACCCCTGCAAACACGCATACACATGAGAAAAAGAAAATGAAAAAGGAAACCCAATTTAATTATTCTCTTCCGTCAATTCTTCGTCTCCAGTAATGGGAGAGACAATGTTCCCATCTTGGTTTCTTTTATGGCTCACTTGCCACCTTAAATACAAATGCAATACTATATGCATTCCAAGACATGGGCTCTTGTTACTTACTCTCCTCTTCTCCCTTATCTCCACGGGTTTTCTGGTTGACTTCTGTGCTCCCTCAATCTTTCGTGACGAAAGACCCTTCCATTCACCTTCCTTCCCTGCCCACTTTTTTTTTTTTTTTCTCAACTTTTTCCCCTTATCTCCTGGTCTTTTCTTCGTTGAAGAGTCTAAATACCATACGATTGAAGGCCCTTTTAAGGGGTTGCGAGCTTTAGCATAAGAAGGCTTGCTCTTTTGAGAGAAACTATGTGCACTCGGGGGTGTGAACTTGTATGCCGTTACATCCACATTATGAAGAACATTTCTGCGCTCTGGGTTTTGTACTTTGTGGTTGGGACAATTTTAATGGCCCTCGACTTCTCGTGCAGCACAAGAGGCTTGTCAGTTCCTGGTATGTGTGGTACTAACTAATGGTGCTGCTTGTGTATACCACCAAAAAAACACAAAACAAGAAAACAGAATGTGTCTTGCAGAAAATTTCTACAAAGCCTATTACTGTACTTGGAATGTGTAACAAGATCTTGAAAAGAATTGGTCTTGTCTTCAAGTGACTGACCCGGATATTGGTTCTGAATACTGCTTACTTTTGCTTGTTTCCTGTTTCTTTATACTGACATTTGGCTTTTATCGTTAGCTGACCAATTTCGAGTAAAACTGATGCCCGGTTAAATGACAATTTACCTCTATTCCTAGAAGATTGAATGACCTGAGTGCCAAAGCACCACACATAAAAATAAAAATAACAATCGGTGACCCTTTTTATAGATATATAAAAATTATCCAGATATTGTTTGTGATTTATTGGAAAACCTGATTTCTTTTTTACCTCTAGTTTCTTTTTTTATTGTCAAATCTTCACTGCTGGATTTATTATGGACTTTCATGATTTGTGTTAGCTTGAGTTCTTGGTATTTTGCCGCAAAATTACGCAAGGTATACTTATTTCCTTGACATCTGAATTTGGATAGCGCAATAGTCACAAGCCATTTCAATTGGGCATTGGATGCCACACCTCATTAAATCCTCTTATACCTTTCGTTTTGAAATTCTACTTCAATATCGTGGTCCCCTTCTGGATGGTTTTTATTGGAATTTCTAGAATTTGTAATATTTTTAAGAAAAGAAAAGATAATATACATGTAAAAAAAAAAAAAGTTTATTCAAAATTTTCTCAAATTTTGAATTCTCTTGTTTCCCAACTGTTTCCTAACACTTTTCCTGACATTTTCCTATCTATTGTCTTTTGGCATGTGAAATAGTAGGTGTCATCTAGAAACAGCCTAAAAGCATAGCTAAGCTATTCTTCGCTCGCAAGTATATTTGGCTACTTCGCCTTATATACGAGAGATTATGGTCTCATCTTAGTTCATTCACCACCAAATATTAGTATTGATAATTTGTTTGCTTAATCCACCTTTTTATCAACATGTGTCATTTGCCATGAATCATTTTGGTGAAGCTACATAAATATTTATCGTGGATTTGATCACGTTCTCGTGTAGATGATGGCGCCTTTTGATTGGTTTCCCATAACTCTTTTTGCTTTTGACGAAAGGTCAAAAAACATATGAACTGATGTTACAAGAAGTTGCTTGCCATCTATAATGAATTTTTTTTTCTTAAGAACCCTCTTCTGGAAATGGCTATGTTCTTGCGCAAGGACAAAAACTTTTTCGCGAATTATAGTTGTTGACAGTTGAGAAAGAATCATCTCTTTATTGGTTGTTCGGTCATGAACTAGTGGCCCATGAACATTTCTGATGGTATGCAAATTTCTCTCAACGCATTGCAGATGTGGGCTCTGCTGATGATGGTGGTAGTATGAGAATTGCAGCAACCAGCAGGAAGCTCACGGTACAATGCATGCACGGCTGTCCAAAAGGACACATTGTAAAATTTTTTGTCTGCGTGGTTTTTAACACCTGCATACCATTTTGAAATTGCAGGAGCATGGATATTATCCAAGCAATATTGACAAGAACAGTGATGGCCAAAAGGTGAATCTAGAAGATTACCGTCCCATTGATCCATCGCCAAGATCGAAGTCATCCTTAAGGCCTGGACCAGTTGATCATGGCACTCCTCTTATGCCTTACATTCCCAAGCATCCTCCTCCTCCTGCTGCTGCTGCTCCTGATCATTCCGCGATTGGTGGGTCACTTGTACCCTAGCAGAAGTTCTAGTTCATATTTTGGAAAAATAAGTAAGCTGAATTAAGAAGGTAGCCAATAAGTTTGCAAGAAGCATTTTACCTAGCCCTGTTCATGGTTGTGACATTTGCGCTTATGACCTACTCGAATATGTACCGGCTTCTATCTTTTCGTTTGAACTTCCAAGTGCTTTGGTGTGAATTATACCGTCTTAATGTTCATTGAAATTCATGCCCTTTTTTCACTTCTTATCCTCTTCAAATTCCGTCAAATCTCCTCGGAAGAGAGAACAAAACCCAGAAATATATGTGTTTATTTCACTTATTACTGTCATAATGATGCGGACCTGCTTCTTCTTCTTCTTCTTCTTCTTCTTCCTCTTCCTCTTCCTCCACCTCTTGCCATAATAAGCCTGTTGAGAAGTGAGAACCAATCGCAACCAGCTGTTTTAAGATATCGAATATAGTGGGCCTATTATGGGCCCACACCATACCCATTTGTTGTGTCTTGGGCCACGGTCTGCTCAAAGTTCCACAATTCTCAAACTTATACTTGTCATAACATTGAGAATAGTTTAGCAACTATTAAATTTAAAAATAAGGGGTGAGATTTGTGGTGGTCTTAATTATTGTAATTAAATCTTCCTTTCTACTCCAGCTAGACAAAATATTTGAACTCATTATGAATTTTGCATAAGAATTTTTGCTTTGTTTTTATTTATTTTTTATTTAATTCACTAAAAATAACGTAAATTAAAAATCGAGTCTCACCATTTGACTTGGAAGTTAAAACCTTTTGGATTATCCCCCAATCGGTAAACTGTGCACAATTTTTGTTCTTATTGTGTGAACTTAATGACGACATAGTTTTTTTTTTTTATGCTACACAGAAGAAATACTAGAACACAAAAAAAAAAAAAAGTACTTAATTTTTGCGAACAATGGATTTGGGGGGGGGGGGGGGGGGGGGGGACCCACACAC
>JAHLGO010000381.1:3951367-3967765 GCA_020615895.1 Ceriops decandra | reverse complement strand
ATGCAACCCTTTAAGGCCATTTTCTTTTCTTAATTTCTTCGGACACCCGTCCCGTCATTGAATGACATTTCCACTTCCCACCTAAATTTTCTTTTCCAAACGTTGTTGTAATTTCAAGCTATTTTCAACTCTCCATTCGCAATTTTCTCATGTGCCACATGGGGACCTATTGTCTACTGTTTAAGCTCGTGGGAGCTCGAGAATGGTAAATAGAATATCAAATTAGTTGGTAATCAAATGTATGCTAAAAGTTCCTCTAAGCAATCAAATACAAATAATTATTATAAATTCTAAAATTGTCTAATTAACAAAAAAAAAATACTGAATGACTAACTGAAAAAATATTTATCAATTAATAATGAATAAAAAATAAAGAATATTTAAATAGTGAACATAATTCTAAAATAATAGAAATAATCTTAATTGTACTTGAGAATCAAATTTTTTTAAGAATTTTTCTTAGACTTTTAATATTTTTTTTGTCTACAAAATAAAAAAATGCCTAAATATTAAACATAATTTTAGAATGATACAAATAATTTTAATTATACTTGAGAATCAAAATTTTTAAAATTTTTCTTTGATTTCTGATTTTTTTTTTTGTTTTTTTGATCCACGAAGTCTTAGGCTACACGCTATATGTCAGGAGGCACACATTCGATCCATATTATTTGTCTTGAGTGCATAGGTAAAAATTATTTGTCAATGTGTGGCAACAACCCTCCATGGAACATTATGACTTATATATTAAAGTCTGGATTCAACAACTACCTTTGAGCATAATTCCAAATGTTGGTGTTGGTATCCAACTGTTCATATTGCTTCTCGAGAGTCGAAGTCTCTGCAGTTTCTTCTGCATATCGACAAATTTATTAAGTTTGCTTGCAATTTGCAGAGTTGGACAGGCTATCATACTGCTGACGCATGTAAGGGGTAAATGAACTGAAAAAGAGCAGCGAACGACGATCGTCCTGCCATCCCTGGGGGGAATGGGGGAAGGGGGTGCTGTGAAGCAGGAGAGCTAATCATGAACCGTTTTCCCATTTCTGTCCTACAACATTTAGAAGTGACGCAAATCGATCAATGAAAGTGTACCGAACCTCATCAACCATATCCCAAAAAATAAAAATAAAAATAAAATAAATAAAAAGGAGCGGTTTTCTCTTATTGAAGCCGATTTAATTGACTACTTTTCTTTGTTTTTTTTTTTTGGTTATTCAGAGGGGGCGGAGGGGCGCCCGGGGCTGTATGAACCAATCCTTACTTGCACCGCCATTTCTCAATTCTCCACCCTCATCAAGAAAGCCAAAAGACTACCGAAGAATCGCCAAAGGGGGATTTAATCAACTTTATTCCTCGTGGCCACGCCCTTCCTTTTCTTTCCACGTTCTTTAGTGGGAAGAATAGTGCCGACCAAGCAAAAATTATTGTATCTTGGCTTTTAACGTGGGCGATTACTTAGGGTTTGGCTTCTTTAAAACTAATATCATCGTGTAAAAGTCTTTGCTTAGGTCATGACGCTTTCCAACTCCCCAACCAACGATCATCATTTGTTGATAGAGAGATGTGACTTAAAACTGCATCATCCTGCTTATTAACTAATTAAAAAGGACTGGTCCTCTTGGAAGTTTACTGGGACCCATTTTCAGTACTTCTGGAATTTCCGACCCCTTTTTTTTTTTTAACCGTTTCGCTCTTGTAGCTCGTTTTATTATGCCATCCAGAGAAAAAAAAAAAAAAAATCTTCTGGAATCATGTGCTCTCATTATTATTTGATTGATCCAAACATTTGGAGAGTTGGCCTACAACTATTAATTGGACTTCACCGGCGTGCGGATGAAAGATTGAATTCTTTAACGAAGCTATATAATTTACAATAGAATTTACTTGGTGGTGGGTGTAAATTAGGAAGAGATGAGTGAAAATAAAAAAAAAATATATTAAATAGTTTTTATCAATTACTTTAAAGAAAATAAAAATAAAAAATTTTTGAATTATTATTTTATATTTGTAATTACTTGTGACTCTTCAAGATTAAACCGAGTAATTTTTCAAATTTGTAATTGTACTCGTATGAATAAAAGTAGTAGATAAGAAATTTCATAATAATTTTAATTAACTGGTTTTGGTTTTGGCATGAATAACGGATTCCTTTGAGATGTATGATTTGGTAAGTGGATAGAGAGTGTACGTTTCGCTTTTAACTTGTTTAAAAAAAAGAAAAATAAATAAAATTACTCTCCAATTAAAGGGGAGAATAGTAATTAAGCACAGTGTCCATAGGAAATTGAAGAAAAAAGACAAGAGTGTGCGTTGGGCCCATGAGAGCAAGAGTCCATTTAAAAGAAAGGCATACGGCGAAGATGACATTATGGGATGGAGCAGGAGCATCCTAGAAAGTAATGCTTTTGGACTGCCTTCTCTGCAGATAACTATGACAATTTGTGTGCTTGGCTCCTTTTCATGTTGAGCGGTGGGGGGCTTTTTGACTTCTTTTAATCGGCAATAAAACAACACTTGCTCTTTATGCTCACGTCGGGTACAATTAGAGAACAAGCAGAGAGAGAGGGCGGCCGGTGACTGATCATGCTCTTCTGATATATTTTTCCAAGCATTAAGTGATATTATAAAGCAATTTCTTTTTCTTCAGCATACCTCGTTATTAATGCTATTTTGGAGGTAATTCTATGACATTATTTAGTAAAATTTCCAGAAAATTGTTGGATGTGTGCTGTTGACTAAATATTATTTGACTTGAAGACTTAAATATCATTGAATCACTATGCAGTGTTACTTTACAACACCCTTCTCTGTTAACACAACAACACCCTTCTCTGTTAACACCTTCCTGCTTGTAGGTTTTTTTTTTTTTCTTCTTCTTCTTCTTTTAGTTTAATTGTCACCAACTAAAACTTGAATTCGAGGCTCTTAATTTTAAAAACAAGTTTGGTATTATTAAATTGAAACTTAATGGTTGCTTATGACTTTTCATGCGCATTATTTACTGCTTTTCTCCATCCAATTCCTCAAGCTGCTCAATTTAAGTTTAAGCCAGCTAGCTAGATTGGGTTTTAGAAACTTCATAGGAATCATACATTATTTTGTTATAGATAGATTAACTAAAATCTACCATATCACTATAATTTTAATTTGCTACCATTTTTAGAATAGAAGTGGCCTTTTCCAGCCCGTGTTAGAATATAATTACATCAATTGATTAAGCTTCTCCGATATATTTCCAAAACAAAAAATAGAAAATTCATATAATAATTACAAAAATACAAAAAAAAGGTATCTTCATAATTTATTTATTTAGTTACATATTTGAAACAATTATACTGGTGTGTATAAAAAAAAAAAAAAGCACTTTTGTGTTCTCATCTATACCATTTATTCAAAATAAAGGGTTAAGATTTTATCAACTTTTCTCTTAAGTTAGGAAGTCAACGTGAGAGAATTTTTTTCCTTTTTTAAGATGAAAAAACGTGGTGGTGAGAGAATTGAAATGGATTTACACTAGATAATAACTAAGATAGACGTAATAGTAACTATGATGTACAATCAACTGTATCAAATGTCCTAACGAGATTTTAAACTAATGACCATATATTATGTATAAAATCATCTAATCGTTGGACCACGAAGAGTGGAGGTAACTTCAGAGGATCTAAATCTGCAATCTACTATCCATGATCATATAGCAACTTTTAACGTGTTAGCATTAGACTTTTCGTTACGAGAAGTAACTCAAGGGTTCAATGCCCGCTAGTCTAACTTGCCGTATCAATTGGAAATTAAAAGTAGCCATTATAAGTTTTTGAGGATGTACACTCTTCTAAGATAATAAAAATGCTTCAATATCTAATTTGATGTAAAATTGAAAGTTAGAATTCCAAACTCTTCTTTGAATTAGAGGTTAATTGATATCTTTAATAACCAATTGTTATCATTGACCTTTATTACTAAATACTATTAAGTCCATCAATTATCAAATGTATCAATCTTTATATATTAATTGAAAGTTATAAGTTATCAATCATAAGCTCGTAATCACCAATAGTTAGTTATTAGTTATTAATTGATCAACTAAATAAGTCCTTAAATTGGAGTTTATACCCAATAATGGCTTTCTCACTTCTTAAACTATCAACATCTAACTTGATTATTATATTATTAGAAAAAATAATAAGTAGGATATTCTAATAAAATCTTTTGATTTTATATTTACTTCTCAGTATCTTTATTTTTATTTATTTTTGAATCTTTTAGTTTCTCTTATAACTTAAAAAAAGTGCAAAGGGTTCACTTTAACTTGTTAATGGAAGACAATATGTAATGTTGGCACTAAATACTCTGAATAATGAGGGTGATCCCAGATCCATTAATTACACTAATATTTTTTGTTTCTTATCTCTTAAATCAATTATTGTTTAATTAGTCTGTACAATGTTATGTTCAAGATCATTACAAAGATTATTATAAAATGATTTAAAATTTTGTTATACCACAAATGATAGTAAAATATCAAAGTTTCTTTGTTCTAAGATATCTTATCATAGACAATGTGTTTATTGCCTATAATATTTTTCACTTTATGAATCTTAAATATTATGGGAAAATTAGTCATCTGGCTTTGAAACTTGATATGAGTAATGCTTATGACCATTTATAGTGGTTTTTTTTAGAAAACATCATGCTTTAATTAGGTTTTAATGTTGGTTAGGTGCAAACTATTATGCATTATGTGATGATATTTTTGCACTCTTTGATTATGAAAGTCCACCCTAATGACCATTTTCAACCATTTAGAAATTTTTATTAGGGGGAATTTTTGTCTTCATATTTATTAGTATTTTATATGAAAGGTCTATCTTTTTTATTGATTAATGTAGCTCGTAAAGGAAAATTCATAAGTTCTGAATCTATAAGTAGGTTCCAACTATAACAACTCTATTTTTTTTTGCTGAGGATAACCTTATTTTTCTAAAAGTATTTAACTCCAAAATCGTTAAGATGTGCTAGCTAATGTTAAATATGTTATTTAAAATTACACAGGAGTATAAGTCATAAATAAGTGAAAATGTTACCTTAAGTTGCTTAAGTTGGTTAACTATTAAAAAATGTGAGCTTTTAAATTGATATTTGATAGAGTTAGGAAGCGACTTGGTAGTTGAAAGGAGTTCCTATTCTAAACTAGTAAGGAAATGATGGTGAAAATAATGGTCCAAGCAATTTCTACTAACCTTATAAGTTACTTTTTACTTCTTTAAACTTTATGTGATGAGTAAGTTGGGTTAGTCAACCAATTTTGGTAGAGTTGCTCAAATTGAAAAGGAATATTCATTAGGCCTTTCTGGATAAGCTCACATCTTTAAAGGAAAAAGATATATTATGTTTTATAAATTTTCACAATTTTATTCTTACCTTGTTATGTAAACAAGCATGACGTCTTCTTACAAATGAAAATTTCCCTTTATCTTGTTTATATAAGGCTTGTTATTATCTGAAATCTCTTTTATTAAATGCTTAACTAGGTTCCATTTCTAGTTATAGTAAGAGAAGTATATGTATTACAAGACCTTTATTACAATTGAGACTCAAATGGTGAATCAAAAAAGGTATTAATATTGATATTTCGTATGATCCTTAACTCTTTGCACAAAATAATTATGAAGTTTTTCTCCTCAAATTCCATCAATTATGGATAAGGACTTTTCTATAATAAACCAAGACCTAAAGTGGTAAAATGTGAGCTTAATAAAACAATTATTTATGACCATTAAAACCATATAAATCTCCTTTTCATCTTATTAAGCTTTAAGAGTTATACAGATAAACTCATATGACACCATGATTATAATGATATTTATTCATTACGGAGTGCTTATCATATCATATAAAAGCATGCTTTCTTCATCTTAAATAAACCCACCATATCACTTTCACATGATAAGTGGATTCTAGAAAATTTTTGCATAAAGGGCTATTAGGTACTTTATTCTTGTTAATGATAATCTAGCAAAAAAAAAAAAAAAACAAAAGGGTTATGATTTGATGGCTTGTGCAAGCATTATGAAGCATGTTTTTAAATAGTATCCTGTACTTTGTTCCATTGTTTATAGGTGACAAGTTTATGGTTTTTATCCCTCTCAGTTTGTGAGTTTAAGAATTCTTTCATTTTGATCTTTAAGATTGATTAATGTTCCTAAAGCAAACTAAGAACTTTGAATAACTTGAATTGACTCTTATAATAAATTAAGCTCTTTAAAAAAGAAGAATTTTTTTATAAAGGGAGCATAAAATACTTCCTTTAAACCAAATTATTGACCTTCCAATGACACTTTATAAAGACTTTAAAGAAGTGATCATACATAAGAATCTCTCTACTAAGTAGCAAAAGCATTAAACTTGCAAGTCAACACTAATAATAAGGTATGGTAAGATAAATATTAATACTATTATATATACTAATTATAGTATTATTAAGCTAATGGTTTATAGGTATGGAAGTGAATCTCCTTTCATCTATTCTAAATGTATTCTAGGCACATTATCCTTTACCACTATAGAATTGATAGTCGATAAGAAAGCCTATTAATAAGCACAAGCTTAGGCTTTAGCAAACATTTGTGTTGAATTTGATAGTTTGAAAGTTGTGAATAGTTATTTAAAGACAAGCTCTACTTTTTTAACAAAATGATTGCTAATTAAGTATATGAAGTTATTATCCTCTCATTCTTATATTACATATCATATCTCTCTGATTTCAAAAGTGACAAATGAAATAACACATATTCTTGCTAAGGAAGCCTTGT
This sequence comes from Ceriops decandra, assembly GCA_020615895.1. Classification (NCBI taxonomy): domain Eukaryota; kingdom Viridiplantae; phylum Streptophyta; class Magnoliopsida; order Malpighiales; family Rhizophoraceae; genus Ceriops; species Ceriops decandra. The sequence goes on along the minus strand of JAHLGO010000381.1, from coordinate 3,960,950 downwards.
CAAACCATAAGGAAGCTCTTTAGACTAAAAGCAATATACCTTATGTTTTTAATTTGATTGATCAAGATGTATAAGAACTTTTCATTTGAATGAAAATTTCAATATTCCCCAAAAAAAAGTTAAATAAAAGTCAAATATGAATAAAAACAAAAAATTTAAGTTAGATTTTATTTTATTTTTTTATTATTGTTAAATTGATATATGCAAAATACTTAATTATAAGTGAGTTATATGTATTAATGTTAGTTAAATTTTATTTTTAATCATTTTGAATAAAATCTTTTGATTTTATAGTGCGATGTTTAACATCCTGATATAATCATAAATGGAATTCCAATTTTAGCAACCTTGGGTATTGGTAACAATATTTACATCAACTTGATCTATAACATTATGCTATACCATAATTGATTGGTTCGTTCGAGGCTCTTTTTTGTTCTTTTTTTTTTTTTGAACTAGTAAGAGTGAAATACAAGATAAGGATTTTTGTGTTATGGTATACCTATGCATATGTCTTATTGACTTATTTCATTTTCTAAGACACGTTTTATTTTATTTTTCTTGGTTACAATGTCAAATTTTGTTCTCTCCTATTTTAATGTAGTATGTTTATTTGGCAAAATCTCTCGGAGGAGATTGTAGATATTATTTATGTCATCTCATTTTATTTAATAAAAAATAAAAATAAAAAACTACCTCCGATTCTAGAATTTAATTAAATACATATATGTCCAAATGCGTAACGTCTCGCCGAAGATTCAACATAATGGTCCGAATGCGTAACGTCTCTCCGAAGATTCAACGGGGACCCAAGGGCGTCGACTCCCCAGTGGTCCCGGCAGGACCATTTTCACGGAACTACCGTGAACCCGCACAAACTAGCCTCCACGTGTAACCTCCTCCCAAGAAATCCCACCATTTATATTTTGGTCTTCCCCAAACGATCCTCGAAATCTAACACGTTGCAACCTACAACACGCGAGGTTTCATTTTCCGTAAATGATCCAACGGGAAACAACCCCCGACTCCCCCAACACACACTTCGCAACTTGCATTTTGTCGTATTGTAATTTTTTCGCCCCCTATTTCGTTTAAGGAATTAATTAATTAATTTAACTATATATAATAATTTCTCAAAAGAAGACAGTTATTCTCCCCACTCTCGCCGACCTTCCGCTTCTCCTTCTCATCTGTCCCGTACACACGCACGCACACAGACACACTCCTCTCTCTCTCTCTCCCACTATCTCGTAACGGTCATTTTTGGTGTTTTCTTTTTCTTTTTTTTATTATTATTATGCTGCAAATTTCTCTCTCTATATCAGCCTGAAAATTCAATGAAATGCATAAAAAGAAAATTCTGTTGTCATCTCTCTCTTCCATCTCTATATGCGCGAAGTGAAGTTGCAGCGTAGAACTACGAGCGTAGGCGGTGGATTTTTGGATTTCTGTTTTTTTTTTTTTTGGAATATGGTAGCTGCCGCTTCCACTACGTCTAACTCTAAGACCCCGCGGAGGACTACAACAACGACGACGCAAAACCAGAACCCGACGAGGCGTCCTCTGTTGCCATCGGAACCAGACAATGCTTTCGCTCCTCGCAGGCCGAAATCTCGGGAAGTCACTTCTCGTTATCTGTCCTCTTCTTCTTCCTCGTCTTCCTCCACCGCGAAACGGAGCCCGTCGCCTTTGATTTCGCGGCCGGCGGCCTTGATGTCTCCGACTACCACGCCTTCCTCCTCCACAGTTAAACGGTCGCAATCGGTGGAGCGGAGGCGGCCTGCCACGCCGCGTCATAGTTCGTTAGATTTGAGGATTAGTAATGCGAATGGTAATGGTGTCTGCGGTAGTGAATTGTCCAACGCCCAGAAGCTGTTGATCACTTCAAGGAGTAGCTTGTCGGCTTCTTTTCAGGGAGAGTCACTCTCGCCTCAGGTGAGCAAAGAGAAGCCAGCGTCGTCCCCCATTAGTGGGAGGAAAGGTACGCCGGAAAGGAGAAAAGCGACGCCGACGCCGGCTAGAGGAGTGGATCAGGCGGTGAATTCGAGGCCAGTAGAGCAGCAGCGGTGGCCTGCAAGATTGCGAGTAACAAATTCAAATTCAAATTCGATGACTACGAGCATGGATTTTACCGATGATAGGATGGGATCAACTGGATCTGGTGTGATTGTTGTGAGGGCATCGCAGACCTTCATGGTCGACAATAGGCTGTCGACTGAGTGTAGATTGAGCTCCGATTCCAGCAATACGAGCTTAGAGAAACCTTCTGATTCCGAGAGTGTGTCCTCCGGTAGTACTTCAGAGGGCAGTTGTAATGCTTTTGGTGGTAGACAAGCACAACACGGACGGTGTGGAGTAGTGGTGCCAGCGAGGTTCTGGCAAGAGAATAGTAACAGACATAGGCGGCAGTCTGAGCCTGTCTCGCCAGTTTCCAAGACTGCAGGATTGACAGGGCCTGCGCCGCCAAAACTTGTTGCACCGAAAAGGCTTGGAGCAGATAGTTCCGTATCCTCTCCAAAGGAAATTGTTAATATAAGGGGACAGTTGTCTCCTGTTGGCAGTGGAGCAACACGGGCTGCGTCGCCAGGTAAGTTCGGTTCCCCCAAGGCCACCTCGTCTCCAATGAGGGGAATTAGTCCCTCTAGAGCGAGGAATATGGTGGGAGCTGTAGTGAGAAGTAATTTGAGCAATGCAATTGGTACACCTTCAATTTTAAGCTTTGCTGGTGATATTCGGAGAGGGAAGTCTCCAGAAAATCGAATTGTTGAGGTGCATTTGTTAAGGATTTTGTATAATCGATTGTTGCAATGGCGCTTTATTAATGCTAGAGCTGATATGGCATTGTCGGCCCAAAAGTTGAGCGCAGAGGTATGGACCGTGTGGTTATTGCTTTTCTGACCTTTACCTGCATTCTTCTGTGTTCTCTCTTTGAGTGCTGTCAGTGTAGTTCTTATTGTATATGATTAGCTGCAGCAACATAAAATTAGTATGGCCGGGTGTTCTAATTTCAACAGCTCAACTAGAGAAAAAACTTGGTGGCAACCCAGTGGGAGCAATGTGGTGGGCACGCACTGATGTGGTGTAATCTGGTGAAAAAACTGTTCAATTCAAAAAATAATGAAATGGCGTACAGGCCGTTGGATGGACTGTGTGTCTCGGCATGCCTCACACCATGTTGCTACGTAGTCAAGCTCTTTAAGCTAATTCCATTCTGGGCATAGGCCAGAATCTAGAGTGGTTAAGAAGAAAGAGCAAGTGGCGTTGAATGCTAGAAGTAAATGAATTTTGCAGTAGCGTCATTAATTTTGCCAATGTTGGCTAATTGTAACAGAAACATGAGAGCAGAGGGTTTGGAATTGCTATGACTCACAAGATGTTTCCAGTGCGAATGGAAAAGTGGGAACACCACAAATTTCAGCTTTCTACGAGATTAATGCAACAATAAATTTTCTTAAAAATAAGATTCCTTAGTGTCGTCATATCGGCCACTTTTATGGAGTTAATAAAAATTCTCTTAGCCGGCAAAATGCTACCTGCTTCTGTTCTTTGTTTCTATTGCCAGTTTCAACTTATGGTCAACATTTGGGATATTTTGTTATTTTTCTCAAATTCTATACACTTCTAGCTTATTACAGTGCCTGGGTGTTTCAATTTTTCACGTTGATATAGCTCTTGGAGGAGAGATTCTGACTTGTGTGGAAGTGCTTGTATTCTTAGGACCAATAAAAGATGGTTTTCTTTTGGGTGATGTGAGAATGGGATCTGACCATGTTATTGGGTAAAAGCCGGCTTGTCGGCTGCTCGCCAATCGTGCAGTAGAGTTTGGCGGTGTAATTTTTTTTTGGGTTGATTGCATATAAGATATACGGAGGTCAGCTGGGGAGATTCCCGACTTTTCTAATTGTATACGTTTATTTCTAGCAGATTTATGAAATTTTGATGACTCATTGTGCTATTGGTTTTAAATTTTTTTTTTGACATGAAATCCATGGAGCATGTTAGTGCCATTTGTGTCCTTTCTGTAGCAAACATCATTGCTGTAAGCCTTTTCCGTGTGAATTTGAGCATTACATTTGTACATCACATTAATGCTTGCCACTTATCTTACATTTAGTTAATGCATTTGCCACACATTTGTCAACAGTATACAGTCTTGTGTGTTGAATCTTGTGTTCTAAATGTTCTTCTTTGTATCAGAAAAGCCTGTTTGATGCACACATAACAACCTCAAAATTGCGTGAATCTGTTAGTTCAAGGAAAACAGAGTTACAATGGCTGAGACAACATTTGAAGCTGATTTCAATCCTCAGGGGGCAAGTAAGATATGCGGTTATATTTTTCTTTTGACTTTTTATTTATTGGTTTTGAGCTTAACGTAGATTGGAGATTTTTCTGCAGATATCTTTGTTTCTTTTATGAGGTCTTTCCATTTGTTTGCAATTGTAATCTTTTGGCATTGTATTGAGAAAATCTCTCTCTCTCTCTCTCTATATATATATATATATATATTTTGGGATTAAGTGTAGATTTTGATAGTTTAGCCTTCTAGTATAGTTTATAAAGCACGTTTCCCAGTCCTAGAAAAGTTTCACTGACTATTTTTTCCCTCACTGTTATGTGCTAGTCTGATTATGTTTCTTGACTGCAGATGATATATTTGGAAGAATTGGAGCTCATGGACCAGGATTATTCCTGTTCTTTATTGGAGGCTAATGAAGCTTTGCGAGCAAGCACACTCCGTTTACCTGTTGTAGGCAGTGCAAGGGTGGGTGTTATTTTCCAACATTTGCTTCATTTTTCCTAACTTCTTGGCATAAACAGGGCACAATAATTTCTTATTTGGTTCATGCTACAGGCAGATGTCCACAGTGTGAAGAATGCTATCTGTTCAGCTGTTGATGTGATGCTGGCAATGGCATCCTCAATATGCTCATTGTTATCCAAGGTGCTCTTCATACTTCTTCCCACAGGGCCTGAGGGTTATGTGGACATTTTGCATAGTTTTCTCTTTTCACTGCCCTTCATTTTCTTTGGCATTAGGTGAGTGTTGTGAATGCTTTTCTTTTGAAAGTGTATCGGTCCGATGTGATTTTTAACCTATTGCTGAAATAGCTATGGTTTGTCCCTCAGAGAATTGTGAATCTCAATACATTCTTGTGCCCAATTAACTGGTTCAAGTTGCTGTTATACAAGTTGGTCTCTAAATGCCCAGCACAATGTCCGGTTTTGTGGAGATTTTAGTTATTTTTAACAATTAGTTTTATGCAAAATTAACTTGTTTGGATCATATTGTTACATTCAATGATTGCTTTAATGGTGTTGAAGACATGCCAATATTTGGTTTATTGTTTTTCTTATGTGCCATAGAGAATGGCATATTTGGTGCTTCAATATGTAAGTTCCGTTTTCATGAGACTTTGGGCTGTTGACTTTTATTACTGCTTATCTCTTTTGTTTAGTGGCTAAAAGGTCCCGTTTCCTAAGTTATTGTTTAACATGCACTTCGGTTGAGTTGCCGTCTTATCATATTCTCGTGATTGAATATGTCACTATAGACTTAATGGGACTACAGTCCTGTGACTGGCTTATTCAATCAACTGATGTGCTTGATGTTATTTTTCTGCTCAGAAACCGTAGTGCTCCTAGTGCTAGGTTCTTATCATGTGCAACAAACTGACTTTGACAAGGATTCATCATGCATCCTTTGAACTCAGGGTTATGGCAAGTTCAACTATTTTCACTATTAGTTTGTGGTTATCCCAATGATTATGGTCAAAGCATGTGCTACAGCCTCTTTGGCAAGCTGAATTGTTGATATCACTTGACACCCTACCCTGTCATTTCCAAGGGTCAAAAAGAATGCCCTTTTTATGGCACTAGATGTCAAGATTATGTGTTTGGTAACTCTAATGATACCAAAACAACTGATTTATTGTCAGTGTTCTTTCTGATTAGTTTAAATGTTCTTTCTTCTTTTCATTCTGATACTGATAGGTTGGGGAAGTAAACTCTCTAGTTGGTGAACTTGCAAATGTAGCTGCAAAGGAACAGACTTTGCTTGATCAATGCAAGCATCTCTTGTCGACCATAGCGGCCATGCAGGTAATGTTGCGTTTGATTTGATGAGAATGGCGAAAAAAGTTAGTGGTTATGATTATGCTGTAAATAGCTTCTTTTTTTTTTGTGAATCCACTACCTCGTACCGATTCTTTGTTCTAGTTTGTTGATTAGCACTTGTTTCCTTGCCAGGTGAAGGAATGTACCCTTAGAACACATATTTTACAGCTGAAACATGCATCTTCAAGCTTGACAACAAACGTAAAGGCCAGTAATTCCTACCGACTATCTTCTAAAATGCTAACATCTGGTCGAGCCCACTTTTCCTCGGATTCAAGGAATCAGAGGTATAAGAGTGGCTAATGGAATGGATGGTTGTGACTTTCTTAAGAATAAGAAGATTGGTGGTAATGCTTGATAGCGCAAACGACTGGTCCGCACATGGAGAATTGGTACGTGGCTGCAGGCCTGTTGCTGAACAACAGACCGTGGGAAGAAGACGTCAGTCCCAATTGTATAAAGGTATTTTCCCCATAGGGACACATGAAAAGTGTAGGTAAATATGTGGTAATAAATGTTTCATTTTTCATTTCTAATTTTTCTCTCATTCAATAGTTGTCGATGGAAAGTTATTGTCTCAATATTTAATTTTACACTTGGAATTTACGAGAGATGCCTGCCTAAACAACTCAACGTCGAGACTGTGTGATTGGCACGAACTCTCTGTTTCCCCGAAATGAAATATACTCTCCTCCCGTAACCGTGCGGTTAGAGGTTGGAAATCAAATCCCCTACGTAATCCCATGTCATCTCAAGCCATTTGGTTCCCCTCTTTGCCGTTGATACAGCTTAAAGAAATTTTTTTATTAAAAAATTATTAAATTGTGAATTGCATAATAAAAAAAACTTTTCTTTTTCTTTTTCTTTTTTGTCTTCACAAGTTTTATATATATTTTTTACAATTAAAATCATATACTTTAAAAATAAAAGCGGTGTCCCCTTAGCGATTTAGATCATTTTCCGTTTGTCTCACAAACACAAATTATCAGTGGACTGAAGCGGGATTGTGATCCACCGAAGGTGATCAGGGAGCCACGGCATACGCCGCTGGGAAACGCGGCGAGCGAGTGGATTAGGAATGGGACGCTTCCCCAATAGACACAAATCTTGTCTATTTCATACGTCGACTTTTTATTTTTGGTCAATCGGAAAGTGCGTTGGTGCCGTGGAACCCACTTCCAATGGAAGAGGACTGAGGAGGATTGAGGAAGCTGACGTGCAACCCACCATTTTTATTTTTATTTTTTTAAAGTTTTTTTTGGCTTTTTCCTGGATCTCTCTGGGTCCCAGCAATTTGTTTCACGCCAAGTACGCAAGCATCATGGTTGTTTTCGCCACTTCTTTTGTCGGCACATTTGGCTTTTGGATTTGGCTGTTCCTCTTACGTCACAGAGAAATCAACGTGTCTGTTAAAAATTAAATATTTCGTTTTGATAAGAATTTGTTTATTTAATTAATAATAATACTCAAATTTAAATTTAACTTTATGAATAATGTTTTTTAAAAATTTGATAAATATATTATTTAAAATTCATTTGAAACTTAAAACCCTTTTAAAATTTGTTTAATGTAGTATTAAACACTTGTTTAAGTAATTATATATAGCTTCTTCAAATGCATTATTTAATTTTTGGTATAAATATAAAAAATTCTAATTTTTTTTCCTCATTTTTAGTCTCTTAATGTACAAAACCTAAAACAATCGCCGCCCCCTTCTTCTTTCTCTGTGATGACAGCAAAATTTGATGTTAAGAATAAATTAAACTCAATTTTAAGGTAACGAAAAAAATTTATGAGCAAGTTAAACTTAAGCTGAACTTGAATTTAATAACATTTTATCAAATCAAGCACGAGCCTAAAAATTAAAATTCGAATCAACTTCAAATTCAAATAAATTTTTATAAAGTTGAACTTAAATAAGGTAATGCTTAATTTAGCTTAGTTCGTTTGCAGCTCTAATTATAAATAATATGATATATTTAATTAAAATTTATGTAAGTTTCAAATTTTGGAATCTCTTCAAATTATTAATGCATAAATCTTGTGTTTTATTTCTGAAAATGTCTAGATTTCGATTTATTAAGTATAAAATGAATAGCCTAAGTAATTTTAATGTAATAAACATGCCAGCTAGAACATGAGAAGTCTCTAATTACGTGGCTTACTCACAAGCATAATGCCCCCCCTCTGCGTTTATCAGTATTATTCAGCATAATTGACGGCCTCAAATTTGGCAACCATCTATATACCTCGTAAGAAAATTTTAATTGTGGATGAATTTGGATCACATACGGCACGGAGATGTGACTGTAAGTAGATCTATTGAAGCTTTTTATTTAGATTATTTGCTCTTGCAAACGAATTGAAAACAATTATATCTTACACCTAATTTAATGTATAATAAAATTAATAAAAAGAAAAAATTTTATATAATCATCAATGCTTTAAATTTGAAAATAAAGTCTTGTTGTTGTTGTTGTTGTTACTCTTACAAACAGATTTATGGTTAGAATTTATTAGGTGAACCCCTTGAATGTATATTTACAATTATTATTGTTAATTGTAATTATATAACAAAAAATAAAAAATATTTGGCCAATAATAAAAATAGCATAACGTGTGAAATTACGTATATAATAATAAGGATAATTTATTGTGTCAATGCAACTTTACCACTGCAGTATTAGCTACACGACATGACATCAACGTGACTTTAACCCCCAAAAGCATGTAAATTATATGTCTTTTTCCATCATTAATTAACATTTGAAGAGGCTGAACCATTGGACTCCACCAAGGGCTCGGGCGGATGCACTAATTTGGTGATGTGACTCAAAAAAATAATTTTTTTAAAAAAATTTTTATTTTTTGTAGGAGAAAATTAAAAGCTAACAAAATTCTTTATGAGGGAGAGGAGATAAATCTCAATTTGCATCGATGACACTTGACGAGGTCATGCAATGTAATTTTATTGATTTAGCAAATCACTTGGATTCTTCTGGGTATATCAACTTCGATTTAGAATGAGATTCCTCAAAGTACATATGGTCCAACCTTCAACGATTCAAAGGTTTGTTACTTTGTTTGGATCACAATCCTTCTCCTCCTAGGTCTCAACTCCGAGTCAGGGGCTGGGTGAGTGGGGACCCTACATCGCCTCTGAAGGGGGGCGGGCCCCCGGGGTGGGGGGAAGGAGTCGGTGTTGGGGCTCGGCAGCTTTATCTGGACCCAAAGGCCTCAGCCGAGTCCTCAGCAAACATAGCTGCACAACGTCAGCCACCCATCCTCTAACCTTTGCTTCCAGTCCTACGAAAAACAGCTCATTCTAGGCATCATTACCAACAGGAACCACTCCAAAATTATAAAGAAGGTAAAGGACTATTTCATGATTGTTCGCCAAAAGCTCATCGGATTAAAATTTCCGACATTACATTCATTGCCTATTAGCTAAAAAAAAAAAAAAAAA
>JAHLGO010000381.1:3867119-3945575 GCA_020615895.1 Ceriops decandra | reverse complement strand
ATAAGAGATTTGTAAATAGTTCTTTTTCTTTTTCACCCCTTTTAATGAAACATAAGTGTTTAATTATTGTAATCAAATGTATATTGATTAATTTATATAATTTTATTTTGATTATAATTAAATCTTTATAATTATAGTATATTTTATTATCTTTAATTTTAAAATTTATGAAAAACTACTATATAAAAAGAGGTATTTTTTTTTAGTTTTAACAATATTAATATAAAAAATAAAAAATGTAAATAGATATAAATACATATAGATGTATATATACAAAGAGATTAACATATATATAAATAGTTAACATATATATATATAAGATTTCCCAAAAAGAAGGAACCGATAATAAAAGAATTAATTTAGGTGGTGGTATGAGTGGTTAGATCTAAATGTATGAGAAGTCAGTTATTAAATTGAAATAAAAGTTATACTTTTAGGCCTTATTCAAAAGGGACCCATAAAATGTTCTTGACCTTGTTTAAAAGTGAAAAATACAATACTGTTGACATTTAAGTGGTTTTAATTTTAAGCCTTGGGTTTGGAATCCATACCAAGCTCTTCTTTCTTTGAAGCCTATACTTTCAAAGAATAGTTGGAGGCATATCTAAACAATTGTTATTAGAAAAAGTCTTATTTTGCTAATTTTGTCTTTTTGACCAACTACTCTTGCTTTTATTGTAAAAGACCTAAATGTTTGATTGAATGATTGACCAACTAAGCTTCCAACTTAGTATGTTTATGATGACCATTCAAAAATCCACTAGCAAAAAGCATTTAAAGATAGTACCATTATATGAGATTTAAAATAGAATAATACTATTAATAATGGGCCTACTAGACCTAAAACTTATATTAACTATTTAATATTTGAACTTAAAGATATTTAGACTAGTTATTGCTTTACCAAATTTTGAGTTGGTTTAAGTTACATGAGTTTACATGTCTTGTTAGATAGCTGGGTTGCTAAGCTATGGTAAAGTTAGGTTACAGAATATCCACCAGGTGTGGGTTATAAGTTTATAGTGATAATGTTTTCTTGCTTCTTTTTTGTTCTTTTTGGTAAATAAAGGAAAAATAAAGCTAGTATTCATTATCTTGTCAAAGAAAATTACATTATATATATATATATATATTATAATGTAGATTATACTACTACACATAAATATGATATAATAAATTTCAAAATCAATATAAATTGCTAATTGCTTTAACATTTTATATAAAATTATACATTAACTACCATAAATAGTAAGACCTTAAAAAAGCCAATTACACCTTCGTTGGCTTATATGAGTGTGCCAATGATGTCCTAATGAAGGTTGCAAAGGTGATAATTAATTAACCTATAACTCTAAATATTGTACTTTTTACTTCAATATTTGATTTGTATAATTTAACCTTTATACTACAATCAATATCTTATTACCATTTATTCTTTTTTTTTTAATTATAAGGGAGGATAAAATTCTAGTAAAATATCTTAACTAATTTGATTAAAAGTATTAAGACTCATACTTATAAACTCTAAAAAGAATTTTCTTTGTCTTGACAATTAATGCCTTGCTTGATGGGTTCACTTTAACTAAAATATTATGTCTTACCATATAAAATATCTTCCAACTCATTTGACCAATTAATTAATACTAAAAAACAAAACCTAATAGGTTCACCTTTGTTTAATTGAATTGCTCTCTAGTGAGGTGGTAATATTTCTACCAAGCTTTATAGGATGTATAAGATGGTTGTGCTTTTGTTAATTGATTCTTATTGCTTGGTTAGATAATCCTTAACAACTTTCTTCTAATAGAGAAATGGTATAGGAAAGATAGATTGGGAGGAGTAAAGCATATTGGGAGGAGTAAAGCATATTAGTAAAAGAATTCAATAAATTTATTTCCCTTTGTATTAACTAAGCAACCATTTTTTCTTTTATTTTTTTTTTGGAATGACATCAAACAAGAAACCATGTTTACATAATAATGAATTTTAATCCATTTGAAATTTTATGCACATTACAATCTATGTTTTATTTTTCAATTATTTAAAAAATATATCAAAGTCTTAATTTTTCTTTTGCACTTCTTCGTGTGAATGACATGAAGTTACCTACTGTTAACTAAAATTTTGTTTTTTATATTAAAAAATTTAATTTAAAAAATTTGAATTTACATCAAAAATAAAAAAATTTGTTTTATTTAATTATAACACTATATTTGTTTTATACCTTACAAAATTCAAATCTAATATAAGAGATTCGATGTAACTTTATATAATGAATTAGCCTTGACAAGGCTATGGAGTGCAATTTCATTCCTATCATGGGAGTGAGTGTACCATAAGATCAAACAAGTCTATCCTCTACCTCATAGTAGTGACACCTATCTTTTAAGTTAAGTTATTTCTTAAGATAGCTCCTTTTATTTTATGACAATTTAAGTAGCTATAATTGCTATCATAGCTTTAGAAAAGCTTTACAAGTTCCTTTGTAGTGTCATGACTAGTTTAAGAAGTAATGTTTTCTAATGGTTTCATGAGACATTTTCATCATATAACTCTTGAGTAAGAATTTGTTAGTGTTAAGGATTCAAGGTTAGGCTCAATAATAATGTAAATATAAAGGAAATAAAGAAAAACAATGATAATATTTAAAATATGCTTAATCACATTGATTATGCAGCCGTTCTAGTATAATTAATTTCCATTATCCAATATATAAGGATAAAAGCCAAAATAGTGTTATGGCTTAAAGGAATATTTTCCATTATCATAAGTTGGAAGTCTTATGTATTATGAAATATCATGCATTGCTTTGAGATGGAAATGTTTGTGAAGAACATTGTTCATTTAGGAAAAAAGCAATAAAGTGCTATTATTAAAGTTCTTAGGGACTTATAGGCTTATTAGCCTTACTAAGAGTAAAAACCCACCTTAGTTCAGATAATCTAGTAAGAAGTATCAAAGTCACAATCACCTTATGGCTTAGTAGATCTCTTGGATCTGCGATTTAAATGTGCATCACTTAACATATTAAGACCAAAACTTTCCTTGTGCATAGGATGGATCGAAAGCTTACTCCTTGACCCAAGTAGATTTTAATCAAACTTGAAAACTTTAAGATTTAGCAACTTTAGGGGCCTTATCATCTTTTAAAAAAGCAAACTAAATTTCCTTTATCCTTAAGGACTTGTAACCACACCACTTATATTGTTTGAGTTTTGACTTACCCTAAGTAACTTCTTTTATAAAAAGGAAAAATGAAAATAAAAGAAAGAAAAATAAGAAGACTAATTATTAATGAAGGAGGCAATGTGCATGTTGTTATAGGACCATTCCTTTTCCTTCTATTAAGTTGAATACTTACATTAGAAATAATAACAAAATATCAAAGATTAGCTTCCTTCTTTTTCTATTAAATTGAATACTTATATTAAAAATAATAATACAATACCAGAGATTAGATGCTATTCTTTCCTTTGGTACCAAAACTAATAAAATCTATGCAATGATTTGACCTTTTGTCTTTTATAAATGTTAATTTGTTTTCCATTCCTATCTAGATACACAAACAAGTAGTGTAGAACTCATGCTTTATCCAATATACCAAGATTAGTATAATAATTGCTACTCTATTTAGTGATCAGTGCAACAAGTTAGTTCATTTAAGACATAATAGTACATTAATTCATAACGACATCCTTTCTTTTTTAACTCTTTCGTATATGTAAGCTACACCTTTAGTCTGCCATAAGATGAGAATTTCCACCTTGTTGAAGAATGGTCCTCAAATAACTTCTAAGTTAATTAAGGAGAATAGTTTAATTGTGACTAGAGATAGTAAATAGGAAATATAAGAATACTAAGCCTTGACTCCTCTTTTTGATCAACCTTTCCTTTCTAGAGATATTGGCCTATTCCCTTTCCTTAGGTTCTTTTTAATCTTGTTCTTAAATCGGCAATTTGGCACCTTTTTACACATTTGTATGAAATCAAGCAGTTAATTTAACTACATTATATTGATCAACCTTTTAGTTTATAATCCCATTATTGAATTTGCTCAAATGACTTATAGTAAAAAATTTTCTCAAACATCCTTACCTTACTTAAGTAATTCTATGTAATCTAGTTTAATGTAGTTTACCTTAATGTTATCCCTTATAAAAAAATATAAGGTTATAAAATAAGAGGGAATTCATCACTTTAATGATGCCTTTTCTTCTTCAGGAAGTAAAGAGTTGTATAAAAATTAATGAGATTTATATATAAATTTATTTATAACTTAAAATACTTTTAACAAATCTAACCTTTCTTTTCAAAAATAATAATTTAGTAATTTAATTTTTTTAACAAATTTTGCCAATTTTTAAATTGATAAAATTATTAAATTAACAAGGATGACACAATGATAAGAAAGAAATATTAAGGTGTATTAAAAAAAATGATGACAAAGTGTAACATAGGATGAACATATGATTAAGCTAAATCTAAATCAATTCAAAGCCCAAATTACAATGACTCATTAGCTTAATTATATATGATTATAATTATCTTTAATTATAATTTAAAATTTTAATTAATATTACTAATCTAATTAAAAAAATTAATCCTTATTAAAGAAAAGTGAATGTTAATCTATCAACTTAAAAAAAATAAAAAAAGTCCCTATTTCTCTAATGTTCTCTACTATACTAAGTTTTTAAATTCCAATGACTGGATAATGATCCTTTTCTTTAGCCATAAAAAACATCTAGGAATGTGAGTTGAGCATCACTATTGCTAAGTGATGACATAGAGGTGTTTTGGACAATAAAAAAGACATTTGAATAAAAAGTTACTGATCTCAATATTACTAATATTCAAAAAAGCTAGTTGTCTAGTAGTTTTTACATTAAAGATCTCTTAAACATTTTCTTGCATCTAGAAATCCACTAAGTACATTAGTTATTTGCTACCTCACTTTGATTTCTCCTAAGTAAGCAACCTACACTTCTACTTGTCTATTGATGCTCTTTAAATCTATAGTTTTTTTTTTTTTTTGTACCATGCTTCCTAATGTCCTTAAATCAATGGTTAAGTTTCAAGATGAAGGAAATATAACCTTGAAGTAGGATTTGGAAATGTTAGAGGTAGCCTTGATGGAGTTTAAGGGGGCAAACTCAGGGAAGGAGATGAAAGTAAAGGACTATCAATGAACATAACGTCTATTAAAGCCATAGACACTAAAGTTACTGGTATGAGAATAGTTAAGGATGACGGATTGACTTTGATTAGTTGTATTTGATTTCATTAAGGTAGCATTAAGAATTCCTTATTCTAAAGTTTTTTTCTTCTTTTTAAACTAAAGCTTCAAGAATCATAATTATATTTTATTTTTTTTAATTACATTTTGAACTGAAATATTTACTTATAATCTTTTCTTGATTTACCTTAATAGTTATTTATTCTTAATTATCATTATTTATTTCTTATTTTTTATTTTTCTTAAACTTTATTATTTATTTATCTTTAATAAAAATAAGAATTGATTATATTTTGAAATTTCATTTAGGCTTTATATGAGTTGGCTTAACCTGATACCTCTTGAGTCTTACATAACTTTTTGTTGTGATTTTACACATCAGCTTTCCTTTTACATTAATAGGATATGTTAACTAAATTAATGGATCCATATTTTCAATCTTATAGTTGGTTAGATTTGTTATTGAAAAAAAATTATAATTACTAAAGTGTTACCTTTTCAAGTACGAGATAAATTTGAGACTTTTCTTTTATTGTGGAACATGTTAACTAAATTAATGGATTTATCTTCTTAATCTTATGGTTAGCTAGATTTGTTATTGAAAAATTATTATGATTACTAAATTGTTACTTTTACAAGAATGAGTTAGATTTGAGATTACATGAAAAGTTCTAAAGAAATATGTATATTAACCAAATTAATATGATAATATAAGAATTCTATTTTTTTAATTTAATAGGAATGATAATTTTTTATTAGAAAATTAGAAAACAAAAAAGAATTAAGAAATACATCATTAAGGCAAACAAGGTAATGACTTTCTCCTTTTTTCCTCACCCTATTCTCTCCTTTCCTCTTTCCTCACTTCCAAATTATTTAAATCCTTACACCTATTCTTGTTTTCCCATTAGGAAAATTGGTGTCAACCACACCCTTTGGAGCCATGAGTTTACGTGTTTGATTTTTATTTAAAATTATTAAGGAATTTTTGTTGTATTCCTTAAATAGCTTAAGAACATGGTAAAGAATTCTAGCGTATATAAAAAAACATAAACCCAAAATTAGACATAACAGTAAAAAATTTATTAACATCATTAAAAATCTCCTTTTTTATAGGTGCTTGAAATCTTTTTATCTTGGTTGTCATTCCTAACAAATAAGTAAGGCCTTATATACTTGGATGGGATGAGTCCTACAACATTAGGAGACTGTTAGAGGCTAGAATGGGATAACTTCTTCCCACCTTAAAGAGATCAGGAAGAATCATAAACAATAACCCAAACATAAACATAAAAACCAAAAAAAAAAATAATCCAAGACAGTTAAAAAAAGAACTAATATAAATGCAGACGAAGAAAGATAATAGGACTAATAGGACTAATTTATATAAATGAAGGGGTTACAAAGATTCCTTTGATTATTCCTAACAATATAGAGTCTCCTATACCTTATTCTTTCTTATAACATTATGGATTGCTGAAGGAGATACACAAAGCTCAGTTAAAGCACTTAAAATACAACACCTTACTATTACCTTTAAGTAGAGGTTCTTTCTAATGTTAGATCACACTTGCCTAAAGCTTATTATTGCTAGAACCAAACATAAAAGAAATTAAAGTGATAGTTGAAAAAATGAGTGGTTAATTTGTTTAATATCTTTTAAGTAAAGATTGTAAGTAGTATTAATCAACTTCTTTTCACCTTTAGTAGAATGAAGTTTCTTTGTCCTAACTTGCCTACATTAGAATTTGGACATCCTCATCTTGTGGGCTAATCTTAAAATGGAAACCATTTTCTTTTTATTGCTATTTGAATTCTTCTTTACCTTTATAAATTGGTTTATATAGTTTATACCAATCATACCTAAATTAGCTATTTTAATTCAACTATGAAGTTTAAGGGAATTGCGTTCATTAAAAAAATGAACAAAAAATGATCCATTTAAGGTTAAGGAAAGGAATTGCTACTTTAAATGCAAGCAAAGAAGCATTACCCTAACTTATACCATTCATATTGATATTGATTCAAGTGGGGTTACCATTATTAATTTTATAGTGATAAATCTTGTATGTGTTATGTAACAAGAATTTGTCCATTTTTCAAAGTCTTAAAAAAGGGCATGAAAACACATAACAACTCTTGAATGGAAAAGAGATGTAACTTTAATTCCTTTAGAAAAGTTTGAATCTTTGGTGCAAGAAGAAAGGGTTTATCTATATCATCTTCACTTAGTTTTACTTCCTCTATTTTTATATTTTAATATTAACAACTTGGGTTTATCTCCAACTTATATCAAATATAACATGTTGAGCTATCATGTAAAACCTATTTGATTTAGATTGAGAAAATCATATACTTTTATGAAGTCATATGCTATGGCTTAAAGGATGACTACCTTTCTTGGAATAAACTCTAAACGAATATAAAGCACATGGATATAAGTTATATCTTAAAATGAAAGGCAAGTTTAAATTAACATAAATAAAGAAGTAATAAGTAAAGTGTTTAAGCATTGAAATCTTTATTTTGTAGTTAGACCGTTAATGAGTTACCTTAGTTGATGAATTTTTGGTAAGTCTAGATTTTGTACTAGAAAAAAGTGATGGATGCAAATAAAAAAAGTGGTCTTATTTGATTTGATAGGGCTTAGGCTCTTGAGAGGTGATAATAGGGTTAAAGACCTATGACAAATGCATGAAGAAAATGAATGAGATATATAAGTGTAAGGGAAAGCATAAGGCTCATATAAGTAAGTAAAGGGCTTTATAGGCATTTTTAAAATCTAGCCTACACAAGGCCAGAGAAGAAAGAAAAGGAAAGAGGAAATTATCATAATTTATAAAAAATTTTATATGTTTTTTATATAATATAAAAAAAAGGCTTGGAGCAAATTGGTAGTAACTATTAATGAGAACAAAGTTTGGCTTGGTTAGTAGTCTTTGACTTTTTCATCTTACCCATTTATTGACTAACCCACTCTTCAAAAACTAGACATGCAACAGCTATTACTTTGACTCCTTTTATGCAATTATGAATTTCACATAATTTTCATAATGTTAACATAGCTTACCTTTTAAAGCTTAAGTAACAAACTACCCAAGCTTTTTAATAGAGCCAACATAAACCTTATTTAGTAAAAAAAGAAGGCAATTTCATATATGGTGGTATGCTTGTTGCTATTTTAAAACTTTTAATTCCAATCAAAGCAAATAGATTTATAAATATATTTATATAAATAGTCATTTTAGTTGTATTTGTCCTTTTTTTGAATTATCTTTTTTTTTTTTGGAACATGGTCAATTAAAAATTATTATGTTCCTAATTCATCCATTAATGCAAAAAATGCTCTAGTTTTCCATTCTCATATAAGGCTAGAAAGTTTATTAGCAATAAGTTGGCATAATATGATTCATCATGTTGAAACATAAGTTGATTATTTGTTAGGGATGGCTTATAAATTATCAAATTCCCCCAAATGCAATGAAAAGTAGGTTCATGTAAATGATTAAGACCTTTTAAAAATAATGGTTCTTCCCCATATAGAGTTTAGAACCTAGTGGCAATCATTAAGTGAAATATATCCTTGTATTTATTGACCTAAGTTGCACCATTACTATTAGGGTGGGTCTTGGCTTTTAAATTGTATATAAAATAAGCTTAAGAAAGATTAAGAGACCTATAAGCTATAAGTTAGGGTAGAGATAAGCTTATGTTTGAAGAAACTTATACCTATCTCCCTCTTAAAAAAAAAAAATCAATCCTATAATGCTAGCACTTCACAATGAGACCTCTAAGCTATAAGTTAGGGAAGAGATAAGCTTGCCTTTGAAAAAGCTTATACTTCCTCCAAAAAAAAAAAAAAAAACCAAACCAATCCTATAATGCTAACACTTCGTAGGCCATAGAGAAACATTTTTTTTCTTCTTTTGAACTTTATAAAGAACTCCATTCTATCTTACCCTTCTTACAAATTGAAAAGTTAGATCGTACTTGAATTGTACACCCCTTTTGTTCTACAAACCTTTGTTGATGCTTAACTTTATTTGTGAAGGAGTAAGAATTTTAATGGGCCAATGTTATTTCATATGCCACTTTACCCTAAAAGGAAAATGAGCTTTACTTCTCTAGGCACTTGGCATGCTCTAGGTTCTCGAAAAGGAAAGCGGATGAATCCTTTGTTACATTTAGTACGAGATGATAAAGAGAGCTTTCTTTATCGATGAAAATTAGATTGACAAAGCTCCTAGCATTGTTTTGTTTTTCATTTTTTTTTCTTTTATTATCAACAAGTTTTAATCCTTGTGTTTAAAATTTCTTCATTCATATTGAACTCCTTACAAAATCAAATTCTATTTTATAAGATCTCATATTAATTGTACATCCTTATTGTTTTTATGTTAAGGATGTCATTAGTGTTGTAGGCTTTGGTTTATGTGGATAAAAAATAATGAAAGGAATTATGACACTTTACTCATTGCTAATGTAAAAGGATGCTTTTTTTTTTTTTTTTATAAAAAAGGGGCAATTTAGTCCTAATGCCTTTTTTTGCTTCATTTAGTTTTGCTTATCAATTTAGTTTCAAGTATATCATTAATAGGTTATAACTACCAAATCTCTCTATCCTAGTTTAGTACTGATTAACATCAAAAAATGTTTTATACCAATGGCTAACTTAACTAAACCATAACTTTATAATGGTTACCAAAAGATTAGGTTTCTCTTACCCTTATGTGACATTTACTTGGCAAGTAACTATAAAGCATTAACTTAAGTTACCTTTCTTACTTGTTGACCTACTTTTAAAGAATTAATTAAGCATACTTTAAGAGTTGGTTTTTTACACTACTTATTAAATGATGACCTACCTTTGATTAACATAGCTCAATCATCTAGTCTTATCTATGTATGGTAAAAGCTAATGCAATTGCATTTTTGCTTGCTTGAATGGGGATTACCTTACTTAATAGTAAGAAAGGTAAATATGCCAAAAAGCTTGCTCAATAGAATGATGCTTAGCATTGATTGTTTAATCATGATGTAGTTTATGATAAAAGAATGGGAAAAGCTTATTTGCCCAATTCAAGAAATGCAAGTATTATTACTAGTAGCCAATAGCTTAATCCATCTAATAGGTAGCTCCATTAAAAAGGTAATTAAGAAGTTGTACTAGGATTGTTTTTATAATTAATCAATTTATTTATCAAAGTTTCTTACTCCATGCTCAACACTAAAGAATGGAAGACCCATTCCCTTTTCTTTTTAGTCAAGTCCTTTTATCTTTAACTTAATAACTTATGTCACTATCTCACTAAAGCTAAATGAACTAATTGAAAAGGAATATACTATAAACTATAAAAGCATTGTTTTTTATTGGATCATTGAAAAATGTAGCATAGAAAATCAAAATCACCAAGGATGGAAAAATAGTCTTAAGTAAGACTTAATCCTATAACCAATAAGTTAACAACTAACCACTTTGCCATAAAGCTATTGAGTTTAAGGGAATCCTTATTTTAAATCCCCATAATTCTTGGGTAGTAGAGGGTTCCTAGGATATAGGATAACTTGGTTTTATTCTAAATAGGTGCATGACATCATATTCCATCATAAATTGAGAAAGTAAGCTCATCAAAACTTAAAAGTTCCTAGTTTATAAAACTTTCTTATAATTTTACACATGTTCTAATAAGTCATGGAAATTTAGACACTTAAAGAGCTCAAATTGGCAAGCTTCTATAATAATAAGCAATAAGGATACTTAATTTGATTTGTTGTAAGAATTGAAACATAAATAATGGTCTTTCAAATCACTAAGAACATATGCTATTCCTCCTCTTCTTAAGTAATTTCAAATCACTTATTCTACTATTAATAAAGGTAAAGGTTGTGGGTCTTTTAAGGCCAAGTTTAAGGTAGACTTAAGCTCTTTAGTTAAAGGAACATTTATTTAATGAGAGAAAGTTAGACTTCAAGTGTAAATGTTTTAACTCCAATAGGTAAGAAATGGAAATAGTAAAAAAAATCAATAATTTATGAGACAGCTTTAGCAACCTTGTGCCATGATTTCATGTCAAATTTGGATGTTGTTAGACATTATATCACTTATAATCGATAAGATCCATTCAATCTAATCTATTAATGCAAGAATGAGGGTAGCCCATTTCCAGTCATGTTTTTCCTTTTTGTTAAAATTTACCAAGTCAAGGAAACATTTGATTTGAAATATCTTATCTTTTTGTTAGAGCATATTGGTCATAGTAGTAGAAATGCTTGCTTTTCAAGACAACAAGATTGGTTATTGTACAGCAACTATCTTTAGAAAGTACATTTGAGCCCAAATTAGTACAAGTAAAAAAGGATTATTTATAGTGGCATTTGGAATTTGTCCAAGGTATTTATATATCCAATAAAGATAAAATGACATTTACTTTTAGCTATCAACCTCTCTTTATAGCTTTCTCTTATTTTTAAAATTTGTTGTATACAATCTAACCAGGCCATATATAAGTTTTTTTTTTATTTAATGAGAGAAGGGTAGGCTTCAAGCGTGGATGCTTTAACACTAATAAGTAAGAAATGGAAATACTAAAAAAAAAAGAGTGTTTTGTGAGACAATTTTAGTAGCCTTGGGCCATGATTTCATGTCAAATTAAGATATTATTAGACATTATACTAGTCTTGAAAGGAGAAAAAGAGACTAGAATAATGAAGGAAATGTCTTTGTATATTCTACTATTAGGCAAATACTTCTTCTTGTTATTGCATGTAATTACATAAGTTTATATGACATTCCTGTCTTTTTGTTTATTAAGTTATCCATGAGGTTAAGAAAAGTGTAGAAAAGGCCTTTTAAGTAAAAATTGGTCAATCCTTTTTTCTTTTGGTTTTTATTTTTTTTCCTTACTAGTGGTACATCTTTGTTTTAGGCAAAACGAATAAAAAACAATGCCTCTTCAAGTTTAAACTTGATGTTTGAATAGATAAACTGTGAATTAAAAAGCACTCCATCAATGAAGTTAGCAAGACAAGACACAATAATTGAGCAATTTGCAAGTGGATATTTTTAACTTATTTCTTTATTGTGAATAGAAAATTGTCATTGATATATGTCATAAATGACCCCAACCATAGATTGGTGTAAGATTTTATGTTGAAATTGTAGATTAAATAACACAGTTTTTTAAAATTAAAAAAAAAAGATTTAATAAGTTGGTAATTGAATTGCATTGAAAGAGTACCCTTTTTAAGGCCCAAGTAGACAAAAATGAGATCTAATCTATAATGAATTACTACAAAAATGGCCTTTCCAAGTAGCAATTATCAAAGCCAATTTGATTCTTTTTTTTCCAAGCTATGTTGGGCTAAAGTTGAAATGCATGTTGCTCAGACTTAGAGCATGTTTATGGGTCATAATATCTAACTTTAAATTCCTTTAATATTCACCATTATTAAGTATAGTAGTTCTCTACTACCTTACTTTACTTTCTCATAAATAGGTGACCTACACCTCCTTTTCTCTATTTGGTGCTCTTTAAATCTAGTGTCTCTTTTTAGTGGCATGTTTTCAAATGTCCTTAGATCAATGGTTAGGTTTAAAGATGAAGGAGAGATATCCTTGAAGTAAGACTTGTAATTGTTAGAAGTAGCCTTAATGGAGATTAAGAGAGAAAACTTAGGGAAGGAGATAGAGATTAAAGACCACTAATAAGCCCAACTTTTGTTAGAGCCATAGACATTAGGCTTGTTAATATAAGAATTGTTAAGGATGGAGGACTGACCATGGCTAATTGCATATGATTTCATTAGGTAGCATTGAGAATTTGTCATTTCAAAGTTATTTCTTTTCTTTTTTCTTCTCCTTAAACTAAGATTTCAAAAATCATAATTATATTTTACTTTTTTTTAATTACAATTTTTAAATTACTTATAATCTTTTCTTGATTTACCTTAATTTTTATTTATTTCTTATTTTTTATTTACTGTTTATTTTTTAATATTTAATAAAAATAATATTGTTCTCACAACCTTGTGTGGGTTGTAATTGTTTTCAACTGGATTTAAGTGTGCAAGAAAGTAAAGTCATATGGAAGGATAAGAAAGTAAAAGCGACATGGAAGGACAAGAACGTAAAATCGTCGCGTAAGTCCTATTAGGGTTTCATGGAGAAGAGTATATAATGGTCTTGGAAGACAAAGCTAGAGGGAGTCAATAATATTAAACATTCAACAAATCTTGACAACCGACCAACCAAAGAGAACACCAAGCCTTACACGGAAGAACACCACTGACAAGGGAGAAGAGAGAAAATTGTCCAAAGGGAGTCGCCAATTAAGCAAAACGGACAAAAACCTAAAGCAAAAATGTAGCTGTCGTTGGAAATTGAACAGTATCATTGGAAAATTAAATAGTGTTGTTGGAAATTGAACAAAACAAAGAACGACCAAATTGAGCAAATCAGAGCAAACTATGTGGCTGTAAGAGAGAGAAACCAGTGAGGAACAGCACACCACCGGCACACCAGCGGTTGGTGAGGAGACAACATGGCAAAGAGGTAGAGAGAGAAATAGACAATCGAAAAAAAAAAGGTACAAAACGGCAGCAAAGGGGACGACAGAATGAAGAGCGGGTGAAAATCTGACATGGCCAAAGAGGAGAATGGACAGTGAGATAAATCTGGTTAAATGGTGAGAAAGGTCCAGCTGGACGAAGAGAGAGAAAATGATGCCAATAGAAAAAGAGAGAGAAAATGTAGTCGACGAACGAAGAGAGAGATGCCACTGGAAGAGCAGATAGTAGAACTGTGACGGCGTGAGACAAATGAACAACATGACAAGGAGAGAACCGTGAAATGGACGAAGAGAGAGACACTATCAGAGACGGTTATAGGAAGAGAGAGACAAGAGGTATACGACCAAAACAAAGGAGTCGACGGGAAGAAAAGTGATGGCTAGACGAGGTTGGATAGCAGGATGAAGAAAAGCATACCACTGGTAGAAAAGGAAGGAAATCCGTGACGGCCAAGTTGGTGAACAAAAAAGAGAAATCCGACGGTAAGAGAGAGAAATGTGGTAGTAAGAGAGAGAAATCTGGCTGGACAGTGAGAGAGAAACGGACAAGTGAGTCGTGCGACATGAGATGTGGAACGGCAAACAAAAAACGTAAGGCAAGCCATGAAACAGTGAGACCGTGAAACAAGAGGTGAGTGAGACCGTGAGACAGTGAAAGCAGGAGCTGTGTGAGACAACCTACAAAAGGAATTCGATGAAGCATCGAAAAAAACTCAACATATTTTTATATTTCTTCAAGAAAGGTTAGAGAGCATTACGGTGAATTTCTAAGTTGTAGTGGAGCAGCCTTTCAATTCAATAGAGGCAAGACAAGCTAGAAGAAGGGTAGACACAGGAAGTGACACTCTTTGTATTGTACTTGCTTAGTAATTACAATAGTGAAAGGAGCAGAGAATTAAATACATCAATTGTAACATATATTCACAAGTATAGTGGATAGTCTAGGTAGAGGGAGAGTCCCTACCACTGTGAATATACGTCACGTTGACAGAACCACATAAATCTTATGTGTCCTTAATTTGCTTTACGTTTTGTGTTTTGAATTGAGTTGTGAACGCGGCTAAAGTATCAGCCAACCCATAACCTAACGAAGACCTAAATAAAAACATTCAAATTGTTTATTAGGTAAGGTGTCTAAAGGTGACTTTGGAAACTATTGTGATTATTAGGTAGCAATAAATGTACCTCAATCGAGTCTGAGAAAGTGTTCGCTTTTAAGAAGAGGTTGAAGTTGTTCACTTACTTGCAAATTACGAATTATGGTGATACTGATTCACCCCACCTCTCAGTATCACAAACTAATAGATCCTAAGGAGAAGTCAGGAACTTCAATTGGTATTAGAGCTTGGTTCACAAGTTTGAAACTTAACAGCTTGGTGTACTAGTTTGGAAGGATCTAGAAGTTTGACTTGTTCAATATACTGAGAAATGGAAGTCGGTACCAGCACTAGCACCATTTACAGCAAAAAGGTTCCAATTTTCAACAGAACCAACTACCATATGTGGAGAGTAAGAATGCAAGTGGGATTTGCAACCATGGGCATGAACATGGTGAAATGTGTACAGAAGGGTTTTATGGCTTCAGAAGAAAGTAAAGACCCAACCCCAGAGGATTTAAGGCAATTTATGATAAATGGGAATGCCTCAAATGTTATTATTTCAGCATTGATAGATGCTAAGTATGCTAAAGTTATGGATTGCAAATTTGCCAAGGAGAGATGAGACAGACTGCAGAAAATTTATGAAGGTGATGGCAGAGTAAAGGAGGTTAAGCTTCAAGTGTTCAATGAGAGATATGAATCTTTCAGAATGCAGAAAAATGAGACAGTCCAAGAGTTCTTCACCAAAGTTATTGATGCTATAAATAACCTTAGAAGTCATAGGAAGAACAAGAAGGACTCATTGATTGTGAAGAAAATTATGAGAATTCTACCTTAGAGGTTTGCCTCAAAGGTAGCAGCCATAGAGGAGAGTAGAGATCTCAATTCTATGTCTCTGCATGATCTCTAGTGCAATCTCATTGCATATGAGATAAGGATAAAGTCAACTGAAAACTTTACAACAATGAAGGTATCAAAGAAGGTAGGTTTTAAAGCTATTAAGCACTTAAAGATAAAAGAAGAGGAAGAATCATCCAGTGAGGATGATGAAGATGATGATGATGATGAGGAAGAAAATGAAGGTGAAGTATTGGCTTACTTCACAAGGAAATTCAGAAAGGGGTCTAAGAAGGGAAAAGGACAGTTGTCCTTGTAATGTTATAAGTATGGACAGACTAAACACTTTGCTTCTCAGTGCAAAGTGAAACTTGATGATGAAGATGAGGATAGTGATGATGAGCTGAATTCAAAATGGAGAAAACCATCATTCAAATCAAAGAAGTCCAACAAAAAGATTGCCAACCCACAAAAGAAGAAGAGAGGCTCATTCAAGAGTTAAGTGAGTTAGATAAAAGAAGCTAATAAGGAGGAAGATGAAGAATCATTAAATGAGCATGCCTTTATGGCATCAACTAAAGGTGGTAGTTCATCCTCTGAAGAGGAAGAGGAGGTCGATGAAGAAGAGCCAGATCTTGAAGTTGAGTTGGAAGTAGCTTCAAAGGTTGGAGGCCCATATAAAATAAGTTGAAGCAAAGTCTGAGGAAGCTAAAAGTTAAAAGGATGAAATAAGGGCTCAACATATTGACTTGAAGAGAAGATTTGAAGAACATATCAAAATATGTGAAGACCTTACAGTAAAGCTTGGCTCAAGGACTTCAACAATTGAAAAAATGGAGATAGAGTTGCTGAAACTTTAGTAACAACTCAAAAAGAGTGAGGAGAACTTGTAGAAGTTTGAAGAAGTAGGAAAAACAAGCTCTACAAGAGAAAAGAAGAATGAGACTTTACCACAAAAGTTGAAAGAGAAGGTTATGACTCAGGTGAAGATAACTGAAGAAGAGAAGACAGTTATCAAACCAAAGACAGGGCCAAAATAATGTATGTGGTTAAAGAGTAGTAGCCCATAACTGCTACATCTTAGAAAAAAAAGAAACTCAACTAGCAAAGGGCTACGGCTGAACAAAAGAAAGAGAAGAAGGTGACTGAAATGAAAGTCACACAAGCAAAAAAGCTAGCTACTTTGCCTACACAGCAAGTGATGAACAGAAGAAGACAAGTTATAAGTATACCCAAGAAGAGGCAATTTCAAGGTCACTGTCTTTATTGTGGAGTTTGGGGTCATAAGGTGAGTAACTACTGGTGGAGAAGGCCAGTATATGTCTCCAACTTGAGAAGATCTGATGCTGTATACAAGGGGAGACAATACAGAATTCAGAAGAAAATACCTGTCGTGAGTTCTTGCACATACTATAAAAGGCAAGGACACGCTGACAAGGATTGTTGATGGAAGCCCAAACCAATGGTTTCAAAGAACAAGTTTGCTATATTGGTAGACTTGGAGCAATATGAAAGGTGCGGGTAGGATGGCCATAGTGCCAAGAGATGCATGAAATTTCTCCTTGAGCAAGAGAAGACACTCAATGGCACAGTATCAAAGCTGAGAAAAATGAAAAAGCTATCTTCTAGCTAGTTCAAAAGAAGGAATACAGAGCAAAAAGGGAGGTGACTAATATAGCTAAAATTGCACTAAAAGTTGATTGCAAGGATAAGCAGTGAATCCTTGATAGTGGATGTATCTCACACACGACAGGAGATAAGAGCAAATTATCAAAGCTAAACAAATCAAGAGAAGATAGAGTCAAGTTTGGCAATGATGATTCACTTAACATTAGTGGTCAGGGGTCAGTGAATATTAGAAAAGGAAAGCTGAAAGATGTTCTGCACGTTGAAGGACTCATATATAATCTAGCATCTGTCAACCAATTATGCAATGATGACCACAAAGTGATATTCACAAAAACAGATTGCCAGGTAAAGAGTAAAAAAGGCAATACTGTTGCAGCCAGGAAAAGAACAGCTAAAAATTTATATGTGATTGATGAGGATAAAACAAGCAGCTGTTTACTCACCAAAGAAGAAGAAAATCAACTCTAGCATGGGAGACTGGGACAATTATCACAGAAGAACATGAGGAAGCTGACCACTACTCATGCAATTAGAGACATGCCCAACCTCAAGAGAGAGAGAGAGAGAGAGAGAGTATGTTTGCTTAGCATGCTCTAAAGGAAAATATGCCAAAAAGTTCAGTTCTAAAGCAGTGCTTGACATTGTATATACTGATTTGTGTGGATTGATGAGGACAAAAAGGTTAAAAGGCGAGATGTACTTCATTTTGTTTGTTAATGATTATTTGAGAAGGACCTACCTCATGCACCTCAAACACAAGTCAGAAGTTTTGAATTGCTTCAAGAGATAAAAAAGATTGGCTGAAAATAAGAGTGTAAGGATGATCAAAGTATTGAGATCAAATCAAGGCACTGAATTTACAAATAAAGCTTTTGAAAATTATCTTGAGAAGTATGGAATTCATCATCAAATGACAACAGCAAGAACACCTTAACAAAACGGGGTGGTAGAGAGGAAAAATAAAGTTGTGGTTGAAATGTTGAGAACTTTACTGCTGGAATCCAAGTTTCACATAAGATTTTGGACAGAAGTAATATGTACAGTCGTACATTTGCTAAACAGAGTATTACTAAGGCCCAATACTGATAAGACTCCATATGAGCTATAGAGTGGGAAGAAGACAACAGCCAAGTATCTTAGAGTCTTTGGCAGCCTATGTTTTGTGAAGAACAAGGAGCAAAACTTGGGAAAATTCAATGTTAGGTTTGATGAAGGCATCTTTGTGGGATACTCAGAAAAAAAATATATTATAGAGTTTTCCTGCTTAAGCTGGGAAAAGTGATCGCTTCCAGTGATGTGAGAATAGATGAGAACTGGAAAACAATGTAGAATGGAGAAGCTGAGGATATTGAAGAAGATGACTTCAATGTAGATGAATAATTAGACCAACCTAAAGAAAAGGAACAAGAAGTAAGTTCAAACTTGGAGAAGAGTGAGTTTGAATATGAAGAAAGAGATCTTCTTGAAACTAAGACTGTGCAAGAAAGAAAGCCAAAGAAAACATAAACCAATGCTTATCAAGAAAATCAGATCATAAGTGACCCATCAGTAGGAGTTACAACAAGAAGAAGAATTATGGGAGCTACTACTTTACTCTCACAAGTTGAACGTAAATCTGTTGAAGAGGCTACACAGGATCTAACTAAATCCCTATTCATAGAGCTATTTAAAAAGCACAGAATGAGTCTGTTTGTGCGAATGCCTCCTTAAGCTTGAAGTTCAGGTGAATCCTCCATCTCTAATTTACAAGTTTTTTAGATTTGTAATTAGTTGGCAAAGGGAGAGAGAAGCAACAGTGCATGGGGAGCTATTAAGAAAAAAGGAGTGCATATTTAGGGGGAGTTAAAACTGCTGCATAGTGGGTTTTGTTATGAGTGTTGCCAACAATTACAAAGGGGGAGATTGTTGTTCCCACAGCCTTGTATGAGTTATAATTATTGTCAACTAGATTTAAGTGTACAAGAAAGTAAAGCCACATGGAAGGGCAAGAACGTAAAATTGTCGCATAAGCCCTATTAGGGTTTCATGTAAAAAAGTATATAATGATCTTGGAAGACAAAGATAGAGGGAGTCGACAATATTGAGCATTCAACAAATCTTGACAACTGACCAACCAAAGAGAACACCAAACCTACACGAAAGAACACCACCGATAATAGAGAAGAGAGAAAATCGTCCAAAGGAAGTCAGCAATTGAGCAAAATGGACAAAAACCTAAAGCAAATCGGAGCAAACCGTGTGACGACAAGAGAGAAAAACCCATGAGGAACGGCACACCACTAGCACACCAGCGATCAGTGAGGAGACAACACGGCAAAGAGGTAGAGAGAGAAATAGACGATAAAAAAAATGACAAAACGGCTGTAAAGGGGACAGCAGAATGAAGAGCGGGTGAAAATCCAATAAGGCCAAAGAGGAGAGTGGACGGTGAGATAGATTTGGCTAGATGGTGAGAGAGATCAAGCTGCACAAAGAGTGAGAAAACGAAGCCGACGGACAAAGAGAGAGAAAATGCAGCTAACAAATGAAGATAGACATGCGACCGAAAGAGTAAACAGCAGATATACGACGGCATAAGAAAAATGAACTATACGACAAGGAGAGAATCGTGAAATGAACGAAGAGAAAGACATCAACGAAGACGGCCATTGGAAGAGAGAGAAAAGAGGTATATGGCCAAAACAGAAGAGTCGACAAGAAGAAGAGTGATGGCTAGACTAGTTTAGACTACAGGATGAAGAAA
Source organism: Ceriops decandra (assembly GCA_020615895.1). Lineage (NCBI taxonomy): Eukaryota > Viridiplantae > Streptophyta > Magnoliopsida > Malpighiales > Rhizophoraceae > Ceriops > Ceriops decandra. The sequence continues at coordinate 3,925,463 of JAHLGO010000381.1, read as the reverse complement.
AGGGAGGAAATCCATGACGGCCAAATGGGTGAATGGAAAAGAGAAATCCGGCGATAAGAGAGAGAAATCTGGCTGGACTGTGAAAAAGAAATAAACAGGTGAGTCGTGCGGCGTGAGAAGTGGAATGGCAAACTAGAAACGTGAGGCAAGCTGTAAAATAGTGAGACCGTGAAACAGGAGACGAGTGAGACCGTGAGACAGTGAAAGCAGGAGCTGTGTGAGACAAGCTACAAAAGGAATCCAGTGAAGCATCGAAAAGAACTCAACGTGTTCCCTAACTTCTTCAAGAGAGGTTAAAAAGCATTGCGGTGAACTTCTAAACAGCAGTGGAGTAGCCTTTCAATTCAACAGAGGCAAGACAAGTTAGAAGAAGGGTAGACACAGTAAGTGACACTCTTTGTATTGTACTTGCTTAGTAATTGCAATAGTAAAAAGAGCAGAGAATTAAAGGTATTCATTGTAATATGTATTCACAAGTATAGTGGATAGTTTCAGTAGAGGGAGAGTCCCTACCATTGTGGATGTACGTCATGTTGATGGAACCACGTAAATCTCATGTGTTCTTAATTTGCTTTACATTTTGTGTTTTGAATTGAGTTGTGAACCTAGCAAAAGTATCAGCAAAAGTATCAACCAACCCATAACCCATAACCTAATTATCTATTAGGCAAGGTGTCTGAAAGGTGACTTTAGGGATTATTGTGATTAGTAAGTAGCAATAAATCTACCTTAATTGAGTCTGTGAAAGAGTTCGCTTGTAAGAAGAAGTTGAAGTTGTTCACTTACCTACGAATTACAAATTGTGGTGATACTGATTCACCCTCCCTCTCAGTATCATAAATTTGTAGATCTTAGGGTGAAGTCGGGAACTTCAAATAAGAATTGATTATATTTTGAAATTTCATTTGGACTTTGTATGAGTTGGCTTAACCTCCTCCTAAGTCTTACTAAACTTCTTGTTGTCATTTTACATTTATTAACACATCAATTTTCCTTTTATCTTAATAGGACATATTAAGTAAATTAATGAATATATCTTCTTAATCTTATGAATGGTTAGATTTGTTATTACAAAACATATTATAATTATTAAATTGTTGCTTTTCCAAGTACGAGTTATATTTAAAGCTTTTCTCCTATTTTTGTGGATTATATCAACTAAATTGATGGATCTATCTTTTTAATCTTATGGTTGGCTAGATTTAATATTAAAAAAATTATTATGATTACAAAATTGTTACTTTACGAGTATAAGCTAGATTTGAGATTACATAAAAATTCGTAAAGAAATATGTATATTAACCTAAATTGATATGATAAGATAAGAGTTTTATTTTTTTTAATTTAATAGAAATGATAATTTTTTATTCAAAAATTAGAAACAAAAAGAATCAAGAAGTACATCATTAAAGCAAACAAGGCAATGACTTTTGCCCTTTTTCCTCACCTCATTCTCTCTTTTTGTCTTTCATCACTTCCAAATTATTTAAAGCCTTGTTCCTAATCTTATTTTCCCACTAAAAACATTTATGCCAACCATACCCCTTAGAGCCATAAGTTTACGTCTTTGATTTTTATCTAAAATTGTCCAGGTATTTTTGTTATATTCCCTAAATAGCTTAAGAACATGATAAAGAATTCTAGCATATATATATATATAAAAACCTAAACTTTGACACAAGACTAAAAAATTTATGAAGGTTATTAAAAATCTCCTTCTCATGGGTGCTTAAAAACTTTCTATTTTGTTTGTCTTTCCTGGCAAATAGGTAAAGCCTTATAGAATTGGATGAGATGAGTCTTACAACATTAGGAAAGTGTTAGAGATTATAACAAAATAACTTCTTCCCACTTAGAAGAGAAAAGGAAGAATCAAGAACAATAACCCAAGCACAAACATACCAAAAAAAAATCTAAAATAATTAAAGAAAAAAGAACATAATATAGATATAGGTGGAGAAAGGTAAAGGGACTAATTTGCTTAGATAAACCTTTATTTATAATGAAGGGGTTATAGAGAATCTTTTGATTATTCTTAATGATATAAAGTCTTTTACACCTTATTTTTTCTTATAGCATTATAGAGTGTTGGGGGAGATATATGATGCTCAACTGAGGCATTTAAATACAAGACCTCACTATTGGCTTTAAGTAAAGGATCTTCTTTTAAATGTTGGACCTAAAGCTTATTATTGCTAGAACTAAACATAAAACAAATTAAGGCGATAATTGAAAAAATGAGTGGCTAGTTTGTTTGATATCTTTTAAGCAAAGATTATAAGTTGTATTAATCAACTTCCTTTCATCTTTGGTGGAATGAAATTTCTTTGTCCCAACTTGCTTGCATTAGAATTTGGACAACTTCATCTTATAGGATAATTCTAAAATGGATAACATTGTCTTTTTCTTGCTATTTGAATTCTTCTTCGCCTTTATGTGACATTATCATTATAAAATGGTTTATATAATCTATACCAGTCTTACCTAAATAAACTATTTCAATTAAACTACGAAGTTTAGAAGGGAATTGCCTTCATTAAGAAAATGAACAAGCATTGATCTATTTAAGGTTAAGGAAAGGAATTGCTACTTTGGATGCAAGCAAAAAAGAATTTACCTATACCTATACAACTACTATTCTTATTGATATTGATTAATGTAAGGTTACCATTATCCATTTTGTAATGATGAATCTTATATGTGGTCTTTAACAAGAATTCATCGATTTTTTAAGGTCTCAAAATAGTATGAAAACACATAAAAATCTTAAATGAAAATAAGATGCAACTCTAATTCCTTTAGAAAATGTCAAATCTTTGGTACGAGAAGAAAGCATTAATCCATATCATTTCAACTTAGCTTTACTTCCTTTATTTTTATATTTTAATAATACCAAGTTAGGTTTGTCTTTTACCTATATCAAATATAACATGTTGAGCCATCATATAAAACTTGTTTGATTTAAATTATGAAAATCATATGCTTTTATGAAGTCATATGTTATGGCTTGAATATGGAATCAATACTATTTCTAATAGGAGCAATTAACAATTAATTGAATTTTTCTCATTATATTTATATCTATAACTGTGCCAAAAAAAAAAGGTTTGACTCAAAGATGTTCAAGAATAATGGCATTGAGTTTCCTTTGCCTTAGAATTAATTAGAAAAAGTGTCTAAGCATTAAAATCTTTATTTTGTAGTTAGATTGTTGATGAACTGCCATAGTTGGTGAATTTTAAAGTTTGGCAAGTCTAAAATTTGTACTAGAAAAAAGTAATGTGATATAAATAAATAAAGCAATCTTATTTAATTTGATAGTGCTAGGGATTTTAAAAGGTGACAATTAGGCTAAAGACCCACAATGAGTAATGAAGAAAACAAATGGGATATATAGGGATAAGTAAGCAAAGGGCACTACAAGGCATTTTTCAAGTTTGGCCTACACTAGGCCAAAGGAGAAAGAAAAGGAAATATGAAATTATCAATTTATAAAAATTTTATATTTTGTTATATAATATAAAGAAAGGCTTAGAAGTAAAGTAGAAGCCATTATTAGCAGAACAAGGTTTGGCTTGGTTAATAATGCATCCTCATTTTGTCTCACCTATTTGTTGACCTGACCCAGTATTCAGAAACTAATATATAACAGTTATTATTTTGACTCCTTTTAAAACTTTTATGATGCCAACATAACATGTCCTTTTGAAGATAAAGTAACAAATTACTTGAACTTTTTAATAAAGCCAACATAAATCCTATTTTAAAGTATTTTAAAAAAAGGCAATTTCATTATGTTGGTATACTAATCAATGTTTCTAAAACTTCTAATTCCAATCAAAGTATATAAATTCATAAATATATTTATATGAATTGTCACCTTAGTTGTGTTTGGCCTTTCTCAAAAGTATCTTTTTTTCTAGGAACGTGGTGAACTAGAAATTATTATGTTTGTGATTTTTCATCCATTAATGTAAAAAATGCTTTAATTTTCCATTCTTATATAAAGCTAAAAAGTTTAGTAGCAAAAAGTTGGCCTAATGTGATTCATCATGCTTAAACATAATTAATCATTTATTAAGGATGGTTTATAAATCATCAAATTCCCATAAATGGAATGAAAAGTGGGTTTATGTGAATGATTGAAACCTTGCACACAATAATGTTCTTTCCCCACCTAGAGTTCAAAACTTAATGGTAATCATTAAGTTAAATGTATCCTTTTATATTTGTTGACCTAAGCCACACCATTACTATTGGTGTGGGTCTTGGCCTTCAAATTGTACATGAGATAGCTTTATCCTTCATACAGCTTAGTCTAAAGACTAAGAGAAGCTTAGGAAAGATTAAGAGACCTATAAGCTATAAGTCAAGGTAATCATAAGCTTGCTTTTGAAAAAGCTTATACTCCCTTTAAAAAAAAAAACAATCCTATAACATTAGCACTTCACAAGGAGACCTATAAGCTATAAGTAAGGCAAAGACGTAAATACCTCCTCCAAAAAAAAAAAAACACCAAAAAAACACACCAATACTTTATAGGTTACAAAGAAACCTTTTTCTTCTCTTTAACTTAATGAAGAACTCCATTCTATTTTACAAACCAAAAAGTTAAACTATGTCTGAATTTTACAGTTCCTTTGTTCTACAAATTTTTGTTGATTCTAAACTTCATTCATAAAGGAATAAGATTTTTAATGGGCGAGTCCTTTTTATATGCCACTTTACCCTAAAAGGAAAATAAGCTTTGCTTCTCTAGGCATTTGGCATTCTTAGGGTTCTTGAGAAGGAAAAAGGATGAATCCTTTATTACATCTAGTATGAGATGATAAATAAAGAGTTTCCTTTGTCGATGAAAAGTAGATTGACAAAGCTCTTAGCATCACTTTGTTTTTCTCTGTTTTTTTTTCTTATCAATGAGTTATAGTCACTATGTTTAAAGTTTCTTCATTCATACTAAATAGCTTACATAATGAAATTCTATTATATAAGATCTTATATCAATTATACATCCTCCTTTTTTTTATGTTAAAGACATTGCCAGTGTTATAGGCTTTAGCTTATATAGATTAAAAATAATGAATGAGATTATGACACTCTACTTACTACCAATGTGAAAGGATGCTTTTTTTCTATGAAAGAAGGGGCAATTTAGTACTAATGCCTTTTGTGCTTAATTTAGTTTTACATATCAATTTAGTTTCAAGTATATCATTTAAGGGCTATCAAGACAACTAACAAATCTCTCTATCTCAAATTATTACCTATTAACAATAAGTTATGTTCTATAGCAGTGATTAGTTTAACTAAACAATAACTTTAGATGGTTACCAAAAGATTAGGCTTCTCTTACCTTTACATGATAGTTACCTAACAAGCAACTAAAAAGCATCAATTCTTGTTGCCTTTCTTACTTGCTTACATGCTCTTAAAGAATTAATTGAGCATACTTTAATAGTTTATTCTTTACATTGTTTATTAAAAGATGACCTACCTAACTCCTATTAACTAATATAGCTTAATCAACTAGTCTCAATTATGTTTGGTAGCTAATGCAATTACATCTTTCTTACTTAAATAGGGATTACCTTACTTGATAGTAAAAAGGGTAAAGGTGCTAAGAAAATAACCTACTTAATAGAATCCTACTCAGCATTTATTGTCCAATCATGATGTAGTTAAAGATAAATGAGTGGGAAAAGCTTATATGCCCAATTTAAGAAGTACCAAGTATTATTACTAGTAGCTAATAGCTTACTCCATCTAATAGGTAGCTCCATTAAAAGGCAATTGAGAAGTTGTACTAGGATTGGTTTCATAGTTATTTAATTTATTTATCATAATTTCTTACTTCATGCTTAATACTAGAGAATAGAAGACCCATTCCCTTTTCTTATTAGTTGAGTCCTTTTATCTTTAACTCAATAACCTATGCCATTATCCCATTAAAGCTAGATGAGCTAAATGGAAGGGAACATATTATAAACTATAAAACATTATCTTTCATTAGATCATTAAAAAACTATAAAAATATTATAAACTTACTAATGATGTGTTGAGCCATCCTTCATGACTAATATTAGATTTATTATCAACTGCATTTCATGAATTTTTCCTTGTCGATTTAATGTTATGAATATCATTGAGATGTAGAAAGATCATTGGTCAAAATCATTGATAGCAGGTTAACTTTGAAGTCAATTAGTCAATGTTGACTGTTGACCTTAAATTTTATAAGTCAATGCTTATCGTTGACCTTTGACCGTTAACCCTAAATTTTAGGAGTTATTGTTGATTGTTTACTCTAAATTTTAGGAATCAATTTTGACCGTTAATTATAAAGCAACCTTTAGGAATTAATGCTAATTATTGATGATTATACAACTTTAATCTCAAGGCTTATAAATAATCCATGTATTTATATAGAGGTATGTGCTACAGAAAAATTGAGAGAACAACAAAGCGAGTGACTAGCAAAGAAAGGTGCAGTGGCAAACCGAAAAAAGGTGCAGCCAACAAAGAGGCCACAATAGCCACTAAAGAAGGAGTCAGGCACACTAAAAGGAGAAGAATGTGCAATAATCACCAAAAAAATAAAGGTGTGCAACAGCAACCAAACATCTACACCAATGGAAAAGGTGTGCAACAACAAACCAAGGAGAAGTGTGCAACAACAACCAATCAACCATACCAAGGGAAAAGGTGTGTAGTGATAACTAATCAACCAAACAAAGGAATAAGGTATGTAGTGGCAGCTAAGGAAACCAAAGGCATAAGGTGCGGTAGTAATTAAAAAAACTAAAGATAGAAGGTGTAGCAACAACCAAAGATACCAAAGCAAGAAGGTGTAATAGCAACCAATCAAAGAAGGTGCAGCAGCAATCAATCAAAAAGAAGAAGGCAGCGGCCACACCAAAGAAGGAGTAGTGACAACCAAAGAAAGAGGAGATAGTAGCAGCATCTATAAGGAGAATACAACAGTAAAGTAAACTAGTAGTAGCACTAAAGGAAGAAGGAAAGTGCAATGGCAAAGGAAACTAGTAATTGTAACAAGGAGAAGCGAACAATTACAACAAGGAGGAAGGCAATAATTACAATAAGGAGAAGGCAACAACTACAGCAAGGAGAAGGTGGCAATAGAGGAAGGAAAAGATCTGCATTATGTAATAGTAGCTTATGCACATTGAGTGATCCTTCTTAGGAAAGTTTTAATCATAAAAATTTTTATAAACTTCTTAAAAAAGAGTGAGAGACCTTTAGAGTGATCAAGAAGTCATTGTAAGTGATTAAGGAGTGATTCTTCCATAACATTAATTATATCCCTTGATAACAAAAGTGGATTATGTGATTTATGAGTGATTTTCTCACACTGTGGATATAGTTTACACATTATGGGTGAATCACATAAAAATTATGTGTGCTCTCAGGTGCTTACACTTGATTGATATCCATACGACTACTTTTACATAAAAAAAAGTAAGATAAAAATTGGATCAATGACTTTAACAACTTATAGAGGATTAAATCCAGATAGATTTGTAAAAAGTTAGTATCTCACACTGATTCACCCTTTCCCCCTCTCAGTGTAAGACCTAAGAAAGTTGTCATCAAGTGGTATCAAAACTTGGTTCTTCTATTAATCCATTCTGTTTGCTTTGATCTAAAATTATTTGTTGCTACTGTGAGTCTTACATTTATTGTTGGTTAATATCATGGATAGCATGAACAATGTTAATAGCAAGGACATTTACACTTTTGATGGACAAAATTATTAGTTCTAAAAGAATATAATACTCACATATCTAATGTCACTTAGTCTAGATGTGTTTGAATTTGCTGTTAGTGGCTTCATCTCTATTGCTGAAGGTATTGCTATGACTACTACTAATAAAAAGAATTTAGAGTATGATGGATATGCGAGAAATGCCTTATATGCCTTTTTATCAAATAAAGAATTCACCAAAGTGATGGGATGCAACAAAACTAAAGAAATTTAGGATAAATTAAAGAATATAAATAATGAAGATAAAGTTATAAAGGAAGCCAAGTTACAAATATAGAGGAGCAAATTTAAAGACATAAAGATATAGAATAATGAATCTGTGGATACTTTCTTTATGAAAGTAAATGAAATTATGTGCTTCATTAAAGGCTATGGATAAGTGATTAATGATACTACTATAGTAAGGAAGATACTCAGAACCTTACCAAAATCTTTTAATGCCAAAGTTTCCTCTATAAAAGATAGAGATTTGGATAAGCTATGCCTAGATGATTTACACAACATATTGATGGCTTATAAAATAAGAATAGCCCTAATGAAGAAAAATAGGAAACCTAAGGCAAAGGAGTTGGCTTTCAAGGCAATGAAGAAATTAAAAATTAAATAGCAAGAAGAAGAATTCGACAATAGTTCTGAAGTTGAAGATGGTGATATTAAACTTGATAAAGTCATGGCATACATCACCAAAAATATAAGAAAAGGAAAATAGAAGTACAAGAAAAAATTACCCTTAATGTGCTTTAGTTGTAAAGCAATTAAGTACTTTGTCAAGGATTACCCATAGAGAAAAGAAACTGATAATGATAATGATGATGAGCTGGTTGCAAGGAGAAGAATAAAAAAATCCAATTATTCTAAAGTTAGAAATTTAAGTGTCAAAGGGAAAAAGCAACTCTTCGAATCCAAAAAAATGATTTTGAAGAAAAAGTTGATGATGATACTGCAAATAATGTGTTGGTTGCTTAAGTAGATGTTAAACAGGATTCTTTAAGTGATGACGAATCAATCAAAGAGGAAAATAATGAGTTGGTATAACAACTTGATAATGAATCAAGAGCTTATTTGCACAAATATAGCAAGTTAGGAAAAAAGGTAAAGCATCTTAAGAAGCTATATGAATATTCTACTGTTGATTAATATAATCTTTTCATGAAAGAAAATGGATTTGAAGAAAAAGAAAATGAATACTTAAAGAGAATTAAAGAGCTAAATATACTTAAGGTAGAGTAAGGCAATATACACGAAGATCTTAGCGCTAAAGTGATTGCACAAGAGCAGGAGGTGCTGATTTTGCAAGCCAAGTTCCATAAGGCTGAGTCTAAATTGAAGAAGCATGAAGAACGCTGTATATATTTCATGGAAGTGAGAGAAAAGTCATTTTCAGTAATTGCCATCAAAGAGGATGCTACCAAAAAATTGGATGAATGTTTAAGTAAACAAAGACCTCATTTTATGAGAAAGAAAAGACTTGAATATATTGAAAAGTCAAATGATAGGGTAGTATGATGTTGTGGAGAAGACCTGAAAGCAAATACTATGATGTTGTGGAGAAGAAAACCCAATCCAAACTAAAATGGATTATGAAAGATATGATGAAAACTTCCATCTAAAGGTGACAAGTTATCAAAGACAAAAAGAAGGTTACCACAACAATTGCTGAAAATAAGAGACATGAACTTGGTGAAAGAAGAAAATTTAAATTTGAAAGATTTTGTTGGAGCTATAGTAAGTATGAGTACAAAATTAGTGTGTGCTGGACTAATAGGCCTATAATAAAAAGGAATATGAGGTAAGAGTCTAAGGGGAGACTCTATCAAGAAAAAAGATAGCCTTAAGTGAAAAGAAGTCATATTCCACTAACAAACAGATTTGATATATTGGAAGAAATCTATAGAAGATACAAAAAGGCTAAACATACTATTAAGAATTGCTTGACATTACTGCCCAGTTAAAGAGTGCAAAGGAGAATGCCTATACATGCTCCTACATTCGGCTATAGAAGAAAAAAAAGGATAAGAAATGGTTATGGTTGTAGAATTAGCCTTAAAAGCTTCCAAGAAAGAAAAGCTATAGATCATAAATAGTGGCTGCTCTTCAAACATGATAGGAGACTTTAAAGTGTTGAAGAAAGTAGTAAAGTATGATGGAGGGTTAGTCACATTTAGTAATGATAGTGCCTTAAAGATTAAAGGTGTTGATGTTGCTGAAATTGGTACAAAAAAACCAAAATTGAAGAAAGTGATGGTATTGTTACTTTCAGTATTAGCCAACTTTGTAATGATGGGTATAAAGTTAATTTCAGCAAAAGTGGCAACACAATAAAAAGATTAAGTGATGGTATTGTTCTTACTAAGGAAGGAAGAATAATTAGAAATTTATACCAAGTTTTTAAAAGTAAAAACATATGTTGTATGAGTATGAAAACTAAGAATTTATTGTGGCATAGGAGATTGAAACATCTTAGACAAAAAGAGCTAAACAAGTTGTCCAAAAATGAAGTTGTAAAAGGTGTACCCAAGCTGACAAAAGGAAGAAATACCATTTGATGGTGAATGTTCCCCATAAAAATGTGGAGATTCAAACAAAAAATCCATTGAAGCTCATTTATTCAAACGTTTATGGACTTGTGAGACAAAAATCAACAAAGGGTGATAGGTACTTTATTTCTTTCATTGATGATTTTACAAGAATGACTTTTATTATGTTCTTCAAACATAATTCAAATGTTCTCAATAATTTCAAAAGCTACAAGAAGTTGACTGAAAATCAATTAAGGGGAAAAATTAAAATGCTTATAACAAACAATAGGACATAACATACATGCAGTGATTTTGAATATTATTTGGAAAAGCATGGAGTAAAGCATGAATATACTAGTCCCTACACACCCCAACAAAATAAAATGGCTGAAAAGAAAAAACAAAGCCTAGTGGATATGGCAAGAACCATGTTAGCTGAGTATGGTACTTTACATGGCTATCAAAGAGAGGCTATCATTATTGTAACTCAAATTCAAAATAGATGCTTGATAAGATCATATACAAAGAAGACACCTTATAAGTTGTGAAATGGAAAGGAGCTAAGTGTAAAACATTTTAAAGTGTTTAAAAGCTCATGCCTCATTAAAATCAAAGGCAAGATGTTGGCAAATTTGATGAAAAGGAAGGCATATTCTTAGGCTATGTACTAAATGGAAGAGGTTTAAGATGTTATGATAAAAGGTTATAGAAAATTATGGACAAATTCGATGTTAAAGTAATTGAAAATGGTTTCATAATACAATTATAACATGAAGAAGATGAAGATGTTATGTGTGATAACAAAAAAGAATCTGAAAGTGATGAATCAAAGGCTATTCAGCATGAGGAAGATGTTGATTCTTAAATTACAAGTAATAAAAAGAATAATCAAGACATTCCTAAACTTATAGAAGAGTCAGAGCTGAATTAAGGTTAAAAACATTACTAGTAGTATAGAAGACTCTATGTAGACTAGGAGAAGACTAAGAAGTGGTGAACAAACCTCATTGATCTTCGAGGTTAAACCCTAGTTAGTGGAAGAAGCATTAATAGGTTTATGATATGAATGAAAAGCTTGATTAAATTGAAAAGAACAACACTTAGTGTTTAGTATCTAAACTTAAAGGGAAAACATCATTAAAACTAAGTGGGTGTTCAAAAATAAGCTAAATGAAAATGGTGAGGTGGAAAGAAATAAGATAAGACTTGTTTGTAAATGCTACTCATAAGTAAAAGATGTTGACTTTAAAAAAACCTTTGCTTTTGTAGTCAAACTTGAAGCAATCAGAATATTCATGGTCATTATTGCTCAAAGAAATACAAAGTTTATCAGATGGATATAAAGTCTGCATTTTTTAATGGAGAGCTTGAAGAAGAGGTATTTATTGAACAACATAATGATTTTATATTTCATCATAATGGTTCAAGTGTGTGCAAATTGAACAAAGCTTTATATGGCTTGAAGTAAGCTCTACAAGCATGGTATTCTAAGCTAGATACATGCCTCAAGGATATGAAGTTTAGAAAAGAGAATGTGGAAAGCAACTTGAACATAAAGGAAGATAAACAGAGCCAATTAATTATTGTGGTTTATGTTAATGATATAATTTTTGCTGCTAAAAAGGAGACCCTTTTGCACTGCTTTTACTGATCAAATGAAGAACAAGTTGAGATGTCTATGCTATGTGAAATGAAATTCTTCTTAGGGTTATAGGTTTTGCAAATTAAGGCTGAACTTTTTCTCTCTCAAGAAAAGTATATGAAATTCACGACTTCTCCCTATGATATACTAGTTTGTGATACTGAGAAGGAGGGTGAATCAGTATCACCATAATTCAAAATTGCAAGAAAGTAAACAACTTCAACCTCTTCTTAAAAGTGAACTTTTTCTCAGACTCAACTAAGGTAGATCTATTACTACTTACTAATCACAATAGTCCTCAAAGTCACCTTTTAAACATCTTACCTAATAGACAATTCGGATGTTCTTGTTTAGGTCTTTATTAGGTTATGGGTTGGCTGATACTTTAGTTGCATTCACAACTCAATTCAAATCACAGAATGTAAAGCAAATTAAGGACACATGAAATTTACGTGGTTCCGTCAATGTGACGTACATCAACGGTGGCAAGGACTCTCTCTTACTGAGACTATCCACTATATTTCATAATCCCAGTTACAATGAATGTCTTAATTCTCTACTCCTTTCAATATTGCAATTACTAAGCAAGTACAATACAAAGAGTGTCACTTACTGTGACTACCCTTCTTCTAACTTTTCTTGCCTTTATTGAATTGAAAGGCTGCTCCACTACAGTTTAAAAGTTCACCATCATGCTCTCTAACCTCTCTTAAAGAAATCTGGAAATACGTTGAGTTCTTTCCATCCTTTGCCGAATTCCTTCTCTACATTGTTTCACACAACTCCTACTTTCACCATCTCATGGTCTTATCCGTCTTCTTATCTCATATTGCTGCATGTTTTGGTCTCACGCTGACGCACGTTCTAGTCTCACACCATCGTACATTTTGGTTTCACGCCAATGCACGTTCTAGTTTTCTTCTCTTCCAAGGGTGATGCGTTTCTGGTTTTTGCTCTCACCTTACGGTTTTACTTTTCTTCCAGCTAGTGGTCTCAAGTCTCACGCCTTACCTGTCCATTTCTCTCTCTTGTTGTCCAGCCAGATTTCTCACTTTTACCATCAGATTTCTCTCTCTTACCATCTAGCCGAATTTCTATCTACCGGTGGTTTCTATTTTTCCCGTCCAGCCCCAGTTTTACCATATAGCCCTTTTGGTTACCCGAACCAGGTTTTTTCGTTCACCTCTTTTTCACTCAGTCGTTCTTCATTTTATTTTTCTTTTGGCCGTTCGGGTTTTTCTCCTTCTTCCAACGGCTGTGTTTTCTCTCTCTTTCAATGACTGTTTTTTCTCTCTTCTAATGTCTAGCCACTAGATCTCTCTCACCCGTTCTTAATCTGGTCTCATCTCACCCGTTCCAGTTTGGATCTGGTCTCACCCGTTCCCAGTCTGGTCTCTCTATTTTTTCTTTCTTTTTGGTCGTTCATTTTTCTCTCCTTCCTCGGTGGTCTATGTTTGGCCTTATCGGGTTTTTCCTCTACTTCGCCATCACTCCGATTTGGTCTTATATTTCTTTGTCATCCACTCTCCTCTTTGGATGTGTAGGATTTTCTCTCCTATCTCCGACGACGGCTGTTCTTCGTTCAGCCCGGCTGTCGACCGTCTCTTCTTTCTCTCTCTCAACGGTTATATTGTTCACAACAACTACTATTCACTCAATGGCTACTTCTTTTCTATTTTGTCGTCCCCTATTCTGTCGTTCGCTTGCCGTCGGTGTGCTTTGGCCGTGTATTGTGTTTTTCTATTTTCTCTATTTAGTCTTCCACACACTTTTGTATTTTGCCATGTATTCAATTGTATTGGCCTTCTGCTCTCTCTTCTCTTTGAACGTTCTCTTTCGTTTTTGGTTGGCACTCTCTTTCGACGCTTTAGGGTCTTGTGTTTCTCTCTTTTGGTCGGCCAAATGGATGCTCTAAGGTTGTTGTTCGTTTTACTTAATTGCCAACCTCTCTTATTTGTTGTCTTCTAATGGTCTTTATATACTCCACTATGAAACCCCAACAGGGCTTATTTGTGGTGAATTTACGGTCTTACCCTTCCATATGGCTTTTACGTTCTTGCTCCTCCATATGGCTTTTACCTTCTTACCCTTCTATGTGGCTTTACTTTCTTACACACTTAAACCTAGTTGACAACAATCACAACCCATATAAGACTATGGGAACAACAGTATACTTGTGAGCTGTTAAAAAGGTTTAGGATAAAATATGCTAAAGAAGTAAGTACTCCCATCACTGTTAGAACAAATTTAAGTAAAGATAAAGAAGGAAAAATGGTTTATCAGTAGGAATATAGAAAGTTGAATAAAAGTTTACTGTATTTTATAACATCAAGATCTAATCTTGTTTTTGCTGTAACACTTTGTGTTACATTTCAAAGTGAGCCCAAGGAATGTCATCTCATAGCTACTAAGAGAATTCTGAGATATGTGAAGGGTACAACAAATTATGGGTTGCTTTATGATAAAATAGACAACTTAATTTATATGGGTATACAAATGCTGATTGGGCTAGAAATTGTGATGACAAAAGGTCAATGTCAAGTGGCACATTTTATTTAGGTAGTAAATGTGTTTCATGACATAGTAAGAAGCAAAATTTAGTAATTCTAAGTATTATAGAGGCTAAATATGTGGCTACTACTCAAGCTTGTATTCAACTGCTATGGATAAAACAACAATTTGAAGATATAAAGGTAGATGTACAACTACCATTACTAATTGGTTGTGATAACCAAAGTGCCATCAATATATAAAAAAATCTTGTCCAACACTTCAAGTCTAAATATATTGAAATCAAGTACCACTTCGTTAAAGAAAAAGTGGAGAAAAATTAAGTAAAGTTGAAGTATGTGCCTACTGCAAAGCAAGTTATAGATATATTCACCAAACTTATATCAAGAGAGATGTTTTAGAAGTTAAAGCTAACCTTATGTGTTCAATAATCTCATAGAGGCTAAGGTATGCCTCTAACCCCTCTCTCTGCCCTTTTCAATCATTCTTTGGATTTTTTGTCAAAGGAAGAGATATTTTGCATAAATCCAAAGGAAAATCAAATAAAAAGGGAGAAATAGCAAAGGGGGAAAAGCAGAAAAAGGAGGGAGTTAAAGGTTGATTTCAATTGGAATCTTGCCCACATATAAAAAAGAGATATATGTTTTAGGAAAAGCTGTGAATATCAAAAGTTGCTACTTGTTTTTAATTGTTGATTATTGGATTTAATGTGTTGCTAATAAATCTAAAGGAAGAGATTGTTAAAATCATCTTTGATAGCTAATGCTGGATTTATTGCCAATAACATCTCACATATTTGTCTTTATTGATTTGATGTTATAAATGTCATTGAAATGCCGTTGGTTGAAACTATTAATGGCAGGTTAGCCCTAAAGTTAATAAGTCAATCTTAACTGTTGACCTTAAATTTTATGAATTAATTCTAACCATTGATTGTAAGACAACCCTTAGGAATTAATCCTAATCTTGAGGCTTATAAATACATTTATGCCTCTATCAAGATGTGTGCGCTATAGAAAAATTAAGAGAGAATGGCAAAAAAAATGACTAACATAAAAAGGTGCAATGACAAACCAAAGAGAGGTGCAACCGGCAAATGGGTGACAGTAGCCACCAAAAAAGGATTCGGCCACATCAAAGGGAGAAGAAGGTGCAACAATCACCAAAGAAGGTGTGTAACGATAACCAAATAACTACACCAAGGGAGAAGGTGTACAACAGCAAACCAAAGAGAGGTATGTAGTGGCAACCAATCAACCACACCAAAGGAGAAGGTGTGCAGCAACAAACCAAAGAGAGGTGTACAATGGCAACCAATCAACCACACTAAAGGAGAAGGTGTGCAGCAACAACCAATCACCCGCACCAAAGGAGAATGTGCAGCAATAAACCAAGGAAAGGTATGCAATAGCAACCAATTAACCAAAGCAAGGAAAAAGATGTGCAATGGCAACCAAGGAAACCAAAGGCATAAGGTGCAACGACAACGAAAGAAAACAAAGGTAGAATGTGCAATAGCAACCAAAGAAACCAAATGGAGAACATGCAACAGTAACCAATCAAAAATGTACAGTGGCAATCAATCAAAGAAAAAGGAAGCAACAACTACCAAAAGAAAGGTAGTCTTACCAAAGAAGGAGCAATGGCAACCAAAGAAGGATGAGATAGTAGCAGCATCTAGGAGGAGAGTGTAGTGATAAAGCAAACTAGGAGCAACACCTGAGGAAGAAGGAGAGTGTAGTGGCAAATGAAACTAGCAATTGTAGCATAGAGAGGTCAATAATTACAGTAAGGAGAAGACAATAATTGTAGGAAGGAAAAGGCAGCAATTGCAACAAAGAGGAAGGCAGCAATTGTAGTAAGGAGAAAGTAGCAATTGAAATAAGGAAAAGGCAGCAATAGAGGAAGGAAAAGATCCACTTTTTGTAATATTAACTTGTACACATTAAGTGATCCTTCTCATGAAAGTTTTAGTTGTAAGCCTTTTTATAAACTTTTGCAAAAGGGTACAAGACCCTTGGAGTGATCAGGAGGTCATTGTAAATGGTTAAGAAGTGATCCCTCCATAACATTAACTATATCCCTTGATAACAAGAGTGAGTTATGTGATTTAAGAGTGATCCTATCATACTGCAAACGTAACTCACACGTTATGGATGAACCATGTAAAACTTTTGTGTTCTTAAGTGCTCATACATAATTGATATCCATACAACTGCTCTCGCAAAAAAAAGTAAAATAAAAATTGGATCATCAACTTTAATAAATCACAGAGCTTTAATTCAGAAAAATTTTTAAAATGTAAGCATTTCATACAGATTTACCCCCTTTCCCTTCCCCTCTTAATATAAGACCTAAAAAGGCCCTCATTAGGATGGCAAAGGAAAAGAGTCTTAAGTAAGATTTAATCCTATGATCAATCAATTAATAACTAATTATTATACTATAAAACTACTAAGTTCAAGTCCAACCTTATTTTAAATCCTCATAATTGTTGGATAATAGAGGATTTGTGGGATATAAGATAACTTAGTGTTATACTAAATAGGCACATGACATGATGTTTTATCATAAACTAAGAAAGGAGAATTATTTAAACTTAAAAGTTCCAAATTTATGAAACTTTCTTTTGATTTTACACGTCTTTTAATTTTCACATATTCTAGTAAGTCTTGGAAATATGGATATTTAACAAAAAAATTCAAATTGGCAAGCTTCCATAATAATAAGTGAGAAGGATACTTAGTTTGGATCATTGTAAGAATTAAAACTTGAAAATTGGCCTCTCTATGTTGTCACCAAAATTTAGGTGATTTAATGTCTAGTTCAAACATCTAAATGGCGAATGGTCCTTTAATCAAGTGATTGTTCACACTTCCTCTAGTCTTAAACAATTTCAAATCACTTACTTTATTATTAATAAAGATACAGGTTATGGGTCTTTTAAGGCCAAAGTTGAGGTAGACTTGAGCTCTTTAGCTCAAGGAAGATTTATGTTGAAACATAATCGCTTTCAAAAGTTAGCATCACCTCCTATAGAAAAAGTAAGATCACTTCCTATTAAAAGGAGGGCCACTCAATAAGACCCACTCAATCCAATCTATCAATGCAAGAAAGAGGGCCAACCCCCTTCCAACCATGCTTTTCCTTCTTTTTATTAAAATCTACTAAGTAAAGGAAGCATTTTATTTGAATTATATTATTTTTTTTATTAAAACAGATTGGCCATAGTAATAGTAGAAGTGCTTGCTTTTCAAGACAACAAGATCAAGGATTATGCAAGCAATTATCTTTGGAAAGTACATCTGAGCCCAAATTTGTACACGTTAAAAAGGATCACTCATTATGGCATCTAGAATTTATTTAGGGCATTTGCATATCTAGCCACATATAAGTCTTTTTTATTTAATGTGAGGAAAATAGGCTTTAAGCATGGATGCTTTGACTTAAATAGATGAAAAATGGATAATGTCTTTCATTTTTAAGTTAAGCATTCCTTCTAATAATTGGAAGGTGAATAATCAAATGGTATGGTGCAAATGGAAAGAAAGATAACTTTATAAATTCTCAATCTTAAACTATATAAATGGTTTTAAACCCCACATTTTTAAAAGTTTTATTAGGTTCTTAGTGGAAAGAAGAACTTTGATATCCCCTTTAATTTATATTGAATCAACCTATCATCTCAACTTATGTGAAACTATACTTACTACCATATAAATGGAGTCCAGTTTCTTCCAAAACACATTGTGCCAATGAGTTTATTATTTTATTCTTTTTGTTTTTTTTGATATACGTATGTTGCTTGAGGCAAATGAGAAGATTGCTCCATTGCAGAGGCTTTAAAAGCAATTTATTAACTAAATAGATATGATTGAATAGCATGTGATCAATATGCACAAGGGTAGAATAGCTCCTTAATTAACCTGTCAAGTAATAATAATCTTGAAATGAAGATCTATTCTTAAAATCTCACCATATAATGATTAGCTTCTTTCTCCCTTTTTTATCATTAGTTCTATCATATGTAAAGATTTTTTAGGTATCAAGGTGATTTTAGTTAGAAATTTCATAATGAAAGATCAAGTAAATGAAAGGTATGCCAATTTCATGATGTTTTTCCTTTTCAGTCGAGATTGGCTTAGTAAGGACCTTTTTTTACATTTTTTTTAATTTTACTCCTTGAGATGTATAATCTATATTCTAAGTATACAAATACATGTCAAGCCTAACATTGCAACTAATAATGCTTTTAATAGTATTATTTGGTCATATAATGTTTTGGTTGTTCAATCTTCTCATGTTAAAGTAGTTCATAATGCTATCATGATTGCAAGTTTTCCATTTACTGGTGTGATAGTTGCTATTCCTATTAAGACAAGATTTTATAATAAAAATTATTATTCTAATATTTATGAAAAGATAAATAATAATGACAATTTATATCATAATAAGGTACTTTAATGATTGAGGAACAAAAAGAAAGCTATTATGAGAAAGATTTATTTAAGAGAATCCTAACAATTACATTTAATCACAAACTAGCAAAAGTTTTCCTTTTTAGTGCTTTTAAGGATATTTTTCTCAATATGTCTTTACTCTTGATTTGTCGCCTACTCTTTCAACTTTTGATCATTTACTTTTCTTCCTTTTTATGTCAATTTATCCTTGGATACATCCTTTTAGACATATCATTTTGTAATTATTTTCTTGACTCTTTGGATGTTCACTCTGACTCAAAAGTCCACTCTAATTCCATAAATTTGATAAATGCATCGATACCAAAGGACACACCCTCTCCCAACAAACAGCCTTTTCATTATGTCATCCCTTTCGACATTGTTGATCAATTTTGTATTCTAAATTTTGATGCAAAACTTAAGCTCTTTACAATAATTAGACTTCTTAAAAATTAATTAATTAAAGGCTTCCCTCCCTAAATGAATTTAGATAAGTTCCAAGCCTTAATTAAAAGGCTCCTCAACAACACATTGACCATTAACTATTACTATAATACAATCCTAACTGAACTTTATGACATTACTACAATGGAATTGAAAGCTAATTTGTTAGATCAATTCTTTAATATGTTGATAAGTGAAACACCTGCATTCTCACCCAAATATTGTTGGAGTCACCCTTTCCATAGCATAATGTATGGACAAAGGCTCTGAAATTCATTATTGATCAATTAACTAGTTTAAATCTTTCTGACTTTGGAGCATAGTTTAGGAGAATAGTATTGGGATCTCCAACAAAATAGGCATCGCTTAGCTTTTTATCTTCACTTCATAAAACATTTCATAATAAAGAATTTATGATGTATAATGAGACTTGTTATTTTGTCATGCTCGGCTTACATGGACTTTTGGTGATTCTTAATTGACAACCAAATTTCAATTTTGAGTTTTCTATGGTTAATGTAGTGAAATTTATGGAACAAATCATGCCTTTATGCCTATTCTCATAAAATTTATTCCTAACACTAAACAAGCCAAAGCAAACCATATTGAAAAAGAAATAGATTACTTATAAAAATAAGCAACACACAGATAAAAAAGACAAGAAAGATCAAAAATAAGAAATACACCATTTAAGGAAGTGCATAGAGGATTCATCTTTCAATAATATTTCTAAAAGGAAGTGTTCATTCATTTAATGATATTAATGTTCTAGGCTCTTCAGGAGCAAAGAATAGGATAGGTTGCTAATAAGACTAATAAGCTCTTTGTTGGGCTTGTTTAGAATGTTAAAAGGGAAGCCAATGTTGGTGGAAGGTTAAAGGAATAAAATCAGACATGGATAATTATTCCAAGAATAATTTCTTTGTTTCTTTCATAACAACCATGGCATGAGATATTTACTCTTTATTTATTTGCTTTTCTTAGTACGCCTTCTGCTCTTTGAATACTTAAATGATTAAGTTAGTTCAGTTACTTCCTTACCTCTCTACTTTTAGACCTTAAAATATCTTATTCAATCATAGTTGAATTTGTGCCTAAATGTGAAGCTTTTTCTTTCATAACCCTTTCTTTCCCTTTAACAAACAATGAATATTTAACCACTACGACATTCCCTTCCCTATGTAAATTTTAAACCATGCCTTAATGTAATGAGTTACTTTCGTGCCTTACTTTATCCTATTGCAAAAGCTTCTACTTAATAAGGTACAACTAATTACTAATTCATTGCAACAAGTAAAGTTTGTCTCTAAAGAAGTCAAAGTCAAATTCATGAGAAATTAGCTTCTGAGACTAATTATAGTAGGATTGTAGATGTTGAATACAGTTGCTTATCTTTTTAAGGATTTCTTTTGTAAAAAAAGTACTACTATAGGACATACCCTCGATAATTACATTGGCTACATCTCTTCTTAGACACTTGTTAGTAGCAAGTTTGAATGCCTATAAGTTTTCCTTAGAGAAAAGTGAGAGCTCTAATAAGGTTTGCCATAAGTGTGCTCAATTTGTTAAATGGATTGATGATTACAAGCTTATTAAACTAGATTTTTCTAAAACAAAATTGACATGGTCAAGAGAGTATGGTTTAAGAAAGATTAGTATCATGCTTAATACTGAATATCTCTTAGAAAAGCTTATTTCTAGAAGCAATTGTTTCACACCTCTCATATAGATATTTAAATCATACCTCTTTATTCATTAATTTATTTGGTGTCATTCCTTCGCCAATTTAGGTTTCAAGTAACATGGTTAATGCATTTGGAATTTTAGCCTTTTCTTCTAGATAGTTAGGAGAATAACCTACCTTTCAATAGTTAGGAGAATAACCTACCTCTCAAGTTTTATAGAAAAAGATAAGCAAATGGTTGTACTTAACGCCATTAGAAGTGATACTTTTCTGCTTAAGGCATTAACAACTTTATTTTGTTAATTAGTTTTATAAAATAACTTTAAAGAAAACTTTTATAGGAAATCAAACCATCAAGCATACATCTCATTACCAATTTGCTTATGACTGTGAAAATATTTAAAAACTTGATGATCAAATTATAAAATGAACTCATACCTTACTAGATAATGCTTCAAGCGTTTCAAAGCTCTCATAACAGTATAAAACTCCTTGTCATATATTGATCATTTATATTGAGCCTTACTTAGTTTCTCATTGAAATATGCAAATGGCCTTTTCTCTTAAGAAAGAATGGCACCAACTTCTATTCCATTAGTGCCACTTTCAACTTTAAACAACTTTTCGAAACTAAGGAGGACTAGTACTAGAGTAATACATAAGTTTTCCTTAATGAAAGTAAAACATTATTCTTCTTTATCTCCCTATTAAAACTTACCTTTCTTAAGACATTTAGTGATAAAGTTACCTATTCTATGTCAATTCCCTTCACTTGAGATAAACTTATCCTCAAGTTCAAATCAGGGTCTGGATAAAAAAGCTTACCTATTGGATAAAACAAATAAATATTTGTAATATTGAAAGTTCTTGAAATTTCCTATTCTAGAGATAGATCAACCATATATGCATTATCATTAATTTTCTTCAACACCTAGTAAGGACCACTATTCTTAGACTACAACTTGTTGTAGGAACTAATAGGAAATCATTCCTTATAAAGGAACACAACTTAGTTACCCTTTTGAAACAACTAACTCCTTCAATGTTTATCTGTAGTTCTTTTATATTTCTTATTAATGACCTCTAACTTTTGTTTCACTTTAGCTTGGGCAAACTGTACTTATTTTGCAAGATGCTTAGTTGTAATACTAAGGCTTGGAACTTAAAGAAGTCTAATTAAATCTAAAGCATGTTGTGGACATTTAGAATAAACAATAGAAAAAAGAGACATCCCTATAGCATTATTTACTAAATTGTTGTATACAAAATCAACTTAAGTTAAGACAAAGTCTTATTGCTTCAACTTGTCTCCACAAATACTTCAAATAAAATTTCCTAAAGTCCTATTGAGTGATTTAGTCTGACTATCTATCTCATTATACTGTTAAACTTTAAGGATGAATCAAATAACTTCCATAAAGTAATACAAAATGACTAAAAAATTTTATGTCACAATTAGAATTGATGAATTTAAACACTTCATGTAAACATATTACCTCTTTAAAGAATAATTGAGGTACACTTGAAGCATTAAAGATCTTCTTATAAAGAATAGAATGACCTATTTTAAAAAACCTATTAACAACAACAAACATTAAGTCTATACCATGTTAGGTATAAGGTAATCATAAAACAAAATCTATAAACAAGTTTTTCTAAATATTGTCTAAAATAGGCAAAAGCATATATAGTCTCATATTTTGTAATTGGCCTTTGGCTATTTGACAAACATAACATCATTAGACAAATTAACCAATGTTCCTTTTTAATTGCAACCAATAATATTGCTCTTGAATAGCAATAATTGCCTTATCACATCCAAAATGACCTATAAGACTACCTCCATATAGATCACGTATAATTTTCTCTTTTAATAAAGATCAAAGAATATAAAAATGATTTCCATACATTAAATAGGCATCAAGGACATGAAAATCATCTGTTAGTTACCTTTGAATACACTCGTCCTAAATCGTGTCAAAGTCTTCACCATGCTCGTACAATTTTCAAGGAGATTCAAACTTGACTATCTCATTACTTAACGCCATTAGAAGTGATACTTTTCTGCTTAAGGCATTAACAACTTTATTTTGTTAATTAGTTTTATAAAATAACTTTAAAGAAAACTTTTATAGGAAATCAAACCATCAAGCATACATCTCATTACTAATTTGCTTATGACTGTGAAAATATTTAAAAACTTGATGATCAAATTATAAAATGAACTCATACCTTACTAGATAATGCTTCAAGCATTTCAAAGCTCTTATAACAGTATAAAACTCCTTGTCATATATTGATCATTTTTATTGAGCCTTACTTAGTTTCTCATTGAAATATGCAAATGGCTTTTCTCTTAAGAAAGAATGGCACCAACTTCTATTCCATTAGTGCCACTTTCAACTTTAAACAACTTTTCGAAACTAAGGAGGACTAGTACTAGAGTAATACATAAGTTTTCCTTAATGAAAGTAAAACATTATTCTTCTTTATCTCCCTATTAAAACTTACCTTTCTTAAGACATTCAGTGATAAAGGTCACAATGGTATTAAAATTGTGGATAAATTTTTTATAAAAAGTTACTATGCCATGAAAACTCTGTAAGTCACCTTATATGTTGGGGGTAAGCTAATCTTCAGTTGCTTCCACTTTGTCTTCATCAACTTAAATACCCTTAGCACTAACTATGTACCCCAAAAAGATAACTTATCAATTATGACACTAAATTTCTTCAAATTTACATATAAGTTATTTTCTTGTAGCACCAATAATACCATTCTTAAGTGTAAAAGATAATTCTTCATTGATTAACTGTAAATAAGAATATCATCAAAATATATAACCAAAAACTTGCCAATATAGGGTTTTAATACCAAACTCATTAAACTTACAAAGGTGCTAGGCGTATTAAAAAGACCAAATAACATCACTACCAAGTTATAAAAATTGTCTCGAGTTTTGAATGCAGTCTTCCACTTATCTCTAAGTCTGATCATAATTTGATGATAGTCACTTTAAAGATTGATCTTTAAAAACACCTTAGACCCTTCCAATTTGTCTAACATATCATCCAATCAAGGAATGGAGAACTTTTACCTAATGGTAATCTTATTAATGGCTCGAATATTGACACACATCTAACAATTGTCATCTTTCTTTGGCATTAACAAGGTAGATACTACACATATGGCCAAACTCTATCTGATATAACCCCTTTGCAATACCTTTTCTACCTTCTCCTTTAGGATCTCACTCTCTTTAGAACTCATTTAGTAATGTGGTAAGCTAAAGAGACTAGCTCCAAGGACTAAATCAATCTAATACTGGATGTTATACATTAGAGGCAACCTATTCAATAACTCCTCTAGAGTAATGTTACTAAATTATTCTAACAATGGCTTAATTAATTCTTAAAGCCTTCTCTCTGGACCATTGGTTACTTCACATTTGACCATTAACACATAAACTTCCTTTGATTCTTTTATGGTTGCTTCAATTTCTTGATTTGAATGGGTGATTATTAAAAAATCCTCCCTTCTACTTAAGAAGTCTTAGGTCATAACCCTTTTTTTATAGGTACAATATATATTTCACTCCATTCTTCTCAAGTTTATAAATATTTTTTTAACTTGACTGTTGTGCATCAACATTAAATTGCCAAGGTTGCCTAAATAATAAGTGGTAAGTATCCATGTTTATAACATCGTAATAGACCTTATTTATGCATTAATCAATTAAGAAAGAAACCTTAAACCATTATGTCACTTAAAGTTCTCTAACTATTTTGATCCACCAAATAGTGTATGGATTCAAGTGCTTCTTTACTAGTAGTTGCAATTTCTTTATTGTTTCTATTTCAATAATATTTTCATAACTATCACTATTAATAACCAAATCACACAAGGTATTATTGATTGTGCACCTACTACAAAATAATATGTTTTATTGAGTGTCATCCTTTAATTTAGGAGCTAACATTAGCTTTCTCACCACATACATAGATCTATCATCCTTATAATCAAATTCCTCACCATCTGGGCAATAATAGATTTCTTCACCTTTATCTTTAATTGCTTCCCTTTGCTTTGCTACATTCATTATTTTTTGACATAAGTAATCACTAAAATAATGACCTACCTTATTACACTTAAAGCACTTACTCTATGTAAGCTTCTCATAAGGATTAACATTCTGAATAATAGCCTTCTTAGTAAGTGGTTGTTTGCCTATAGTTTTATCATTTTTTAGCCTTTCTAACAAGCTTAATGTCTTCTACTTTTCCTTCTATATACAAAAAACTTGTTAGATTTAA
Organism: Ceriops decandra; assembly: GCA_020615895.1. NCBI lineage: Eukaryota > Viridiplantae > Streptophyta > Magnoliopsida > Malpighiales > Rhizophoraceae > Ceriops > Ceriops decandra. The sequence goes on along the minus strand of JAHLGO010000381.1, from coordinate 3,900,107 downwards.
CATAAAACTTATGAAATGATTTAATCTTATTTTTTCTTGCAACATCATCTTAGCTTTCAACACTATATTCCTAGCCTTAGATATGTTCAGCAACATTTGAAGTTCAATTTTATCTCAAATAGCTAGTTTTAATCTATCAAGGTATCTTGAGACTTGTTGACTTTCAAATTCCATTAGGTTGTTACGCTTATATAATGTAAAAATGTTTTACAAGTATTCATAAATTGACTAATTGTCTTAGTTGCAACATTGATATTTCTAAAAGAGGATGTAGTCATAATCTGAAGGAAGAAATACCCCTTTTAGAGTTTGCTTCACTTACCAGTCTCTAACTTGAGCTTTCCCTTCTCTTCTCTTGTAATCTTTTGTTTGTTTTTACCTAGTAAAGGCTTCTCATTTTAGTCATAAGCAACTAATCTAACCTTTTGTTCTTTAAGTATCTTCACATAATCAAAGAATCTTTCTGTTTTAGTTAACCAATCCATATAACTTTTAATATTAAATTCACTATTAGAAATAGAGATATCTACTTTTAGCCAAAATTCATTTAACATTCTAAGATGTTGAGGTCGCTGTTGTTCATACTCGACACAATTTGGATATTTGTCAAAATTACCATCTTCATTTTCATAATCTATTGCATATGTCTAATGCTTAGGCAGATTTATTTCTTCATCAGAATCCATCACATAGGGTTGACGCCTATATGGATTAACAGGGATTGGTTGAGTAAAAGGTTAACCATAAGCAAAATCTCTAGTCTAATTCCTTTGGTCTCTTCAGTTCTTATTGGCACCTCCTACTTAGAGAGTTTTAAGTCAATTGTTGATGACTTCTAATCCACGTTTCAATTGATTAAACCTTTAGGCAAGGTTTTGTAGTGTTGCCTTTTAGGTACAAATGGTTGTCCAGATGATCAACATCCCTTAATCTTCGTTAGTAGAATCATTATTATTCCTTCCATCTCATACTACCATCAAAATGGGCAAGACCTACTCTAATACCACTTAATGCAATATTTAGCAAAAATAAGGCTAATACTTTGACTTAAACTTAAGAAAATAATATTTCTCAAAAAGAAATATAAAGATAATATAAATATTTTATTGAGATATAATTCATTAAAATATTTTTGTCCTTTAGACTTATATCTATTTATAATTAAAACTAGCTAATTAATTGGAAAAATACTCTAACCTAATTGAGAAAATATTTTAATATCTAATTAAATAAAAATAGTTAAAAATAAAAATAAAATTTTCTAAATAATTTCATAGAAACATGAATAGTAAAATAAAATCTTAAATAGTGAAATTACTTGTAAAAGTCAAATTTTTTGGAGTTTTTCTTTAACTTGACATTTTCCTTTGTACTTCTAACAGTTCATTTATCCCATAAAGTTCTGAGCCACTTGTTCCATATCAACTCTTTATCCAAAACTTTTGAAACTTTTAAAATTGTTGATCAAATTAGTTGTTTTTGATTAGTCATTTTTAACTATCCAAAAATTAACCATTAAAAAACTTGCTATTATAGCAATAAAACTACTCTAAGTACTAATTATTATTTTTATTTTTATTTTTAATATTTATTTTTATGAAATATTAAATTAAAAGTAATATAAAAAGAGCTTTAATTTCTTTAGTTAGAAATACATGAAAAAGCATTTCTTCTTGCACTATCCACATTATTATTGAAAGTTAAATATATTAGTGTTATATTTGTTATCTCACTATTTGAAATGTATATTAATAAAAAAAAACTATTGTATATTAAAAGAATAATTACTATAATCTATTATAAAATAAAAAAATAATGTTAAGTATACCTGATATATTATATTTTTTATGTCTAATTTAATTTTATTTCTATTTATATTTTGTATATTTCATTATTCTTTTAACACTTCTTTCATTTATCACTGTTTAAGTTAGAACTACATGTTATAGTAGCGGTCTTGGTAGACCCTCCCCTTAAATCTCTGGAAATTATGAATCAAAGAAGATTGCGGAATTTTCAATGCTATATAATTATTTTCTCTCAATTTCTTTTTCTTGATTAAGTTAGCATGTAGTTGAACAAATGGTGTTATAGGTGGGGGATCTAGAAACATTGGATGTCGGGATTTAGAAACGTAGGAAATATGTTTTACAATTACAGGACGGCTCCTCGCAGGCCTCATCGTGTCTTTTATTCCGTTTCAAACACCTTGTTGTAGGCCGCTTTGCCAAGTCAATAACGTTGGGCAAAATGACCACTAGGCGTAGTCACCAAGCCATTTGCTTAAGGATGAATTTTTAGATTCAGGCATAGACCTCGTTGACATAGAATGCACTGTAGATCTAGTTTAGCTCAACAAAAGATAAAGATAAAAAAAAACAGTTGGCAAAATACCCAGCGGCGCCGCTTCTCTGTTAAAAAAAAAAAAAAACAGGCGGAAACAAAGGGAATTTGCCCATTTGGAGGTTCAAGAAAAGTAGCATTCTTGGTGGTTGCAACGGTGGCCACCTGTCATCAACTTGATTTGATTCCATCCACTGGGGTGGACACTCTACAATGCAAGTCACACCAAGCCTCGACTTCATCACTGCTTGGATCATCACGGCGGCTGGCCCTGCTCCTGCCCCACAAAAAACGCATATAAAATGTGATCAAGGACAGGCAATTTGGTGGTGATCCACCGAGGATACAGCAAAGCACGGCAAAACGATTGAAAGGTTTTTAACAGCCAAAACAACGTGAAAGAACCAAGTATTGAATCCAAATACCAGTGGTAGAAGGAATGCTAATACTACAAAAACCAAAAGCAAAAGAAAAGTAATAAATTTGTTCCAATGTGAACTATGGGCACGTTCTTCATGTGACTATAGGCACACTTTTTCTTTATACATTCAACCAAACCCTTCTTCTTCTCTCTCTGTTTCTTTTTTCTTTTTTTTGTGGGGTGAAATGAAAAACGTATACATACTGATAATGATCCCCGTCCGACTCCCAATACCTCACCCACGAGCTCATTCCAGATTTGTTTCACGCGGTTACAGCGTTGCTTGCAAAAGTTGACCTGGTATTATTCCAGGTTTCTCGTTCAAAGCTTAATTTTCTTTTTCCAAATGTCAACTTTTAGATAAGATCACAAACCAAATTACTACGCATTTATGCAATTCTCCTTTGGTCTTCTTTTTCTTCTTCTTCTTATTCTTTTTTTTTTTTTTTAAAAGACCCATTCCAATGTTCTCCTTTCTCTGTTACATGCTCTACCCCACACGCAAATGCTTACTCATTTTAGGTCCTTTTTTTTTCTTTTCTTTTTGGCACTCTTTGTGTTTAAACACGAATTTTATATAGATTATTCTTTTCCTTGTTAACAAGTAACGAGCCAAGGATGCCCAAAAGCTACTTTCGTTGTAATCTTGATCCAGCACGATCTAGCAACACCCTTTAGAGCCAAAAGTCGTTTTTTTTTTTTTTTTTTTTTAACAAAAATTCTGGCTTTTTTAATTTCTTGATTTTTCTTGCGCCTGCATTTGATTTTTTTTTTTTTTTTATCTATCATAATCCAATTGACAAGTTGGTTCATCTCTTTTTTTATATACCTTCTATTATATTGTGTGAGATGCTGCTTATCTCTGCAGAACGCCGCACAACCACGCAGATATTCCCGCTTCTTCCCATTTTCAATCGACAGCCCTAAAGCTTATTTAATATAAAAAATATATATATAGCTCATTCGTATTGAAAGTCTTGAGTTAGAGTGGAATTTAAAGTCGATTAACCAAAAAAATATAAAATTAAAAATTTTATTTCCCCCACGCCACTGGTCCGGCTGCCCAACAAAGGGGGCCTTAAAGCCTTGCTTTGGAGATAACCAGGACAAGATTCGAATCCCATAGTTGTTTTTGATTTTTTAAAAAAAAAAAAAGGCTTATTTTCTTTTTTTCTTTTCTTTTCTTCTTCTTCTTCTTTATCATCAAGTCCCGTCGTAAATGAATTCATCTATTTCTGCTTTCCAATTGACAGTTTGGCAGCCGACATTCAATTATAAGCACGTGCATGGCATTTTTTTTTTTGTTGGTAAAACCACATTTTATAAGGAACCAACTGGATTACACGCATTTTTTTAACCAAAAAAATATAAAATTAAAAATTTTATTTCCCCCACGCCACTGGTCCGGCTGCCCAACAAAGTAGGCCTTAAAGCCTTGCTTTGGAGATAACCAGGACAAAATTCGAATCCCATAGTTGTTTTTGATTTAAAAAAAAAAAAGCTTATTTTCTTGTTTTTTTTTTCTTTTCTTCTTCTTCTTCTTCGTCTTTATCTTCAAGTCCCGTAGTAAATGAATTCATCTATTCATCTATTTCTGCTTTCCAATAGACAGTTTGGCAGCCGACATTCAATTATAAGCACGTGCATGGCATTTTTTTTTTTTTTTGGTAAAACCATATTTTATAAGGAACCAACTGGATTACACGCATTGGAGCGCGCAAATCCCAAATGACAGTGATTCGGACTGCTACTGTAAGCACGCAAATGAAGAAGGAAAAAAAATGCGTCCAAACAAATTTTCGCGTGTATTCAAAGTGCCACTTTTGACAAGTACCTAAAACCCATAAAAGAAGAGATCCATTTTGACATATGGAATGATGAGCGTCGCAAGAAAGCGAAGCAACCGGTGATTTTTGTAATCAGTCGGCACGAGAACTCTTGCGTGTTGAACCAGTTGATGCGGTGTCCTTGCTAGCACAGTAACACAGCGCAAGTTTATCGGACAAGGCTAGGCTACAGCCATCTCCTTTTCTCCATTTATTTATTAATTAAACACAAAGCTACCGCAGTCAGCGCCCCTTTAATTGTTATATCTTCTTTTTTTTTTTTTTTTTCTTTTTTTTCTGTGACGTGGGGTTTGGATCAAGCGAAGAAAAAGAAAAGAAAAAAGAAAAATGTGGGGGGCGGGGGGGGGGGGAGGGAGGGTTTGCCGTGTTAGATATAGGATGAGGCTAATAGCTGTAAATGACAAAGCTACCCAATCTCCATGCTTTTAGTTGTTTTGTAATGAATTAAATGCCAAAAATTGAATCTGATCAATTACATCACTAACATAAACAAATAAAAATTTCACCCTGTTTTAAATTTAGGGGTCATACCATGAATGCTCCCGTTCCATAGAAAAAAATCTTTTGGGCCAGCAATCCTCTTATCCACACCCTAAAACGCCAGATGCACTTCAGTCCCCACTTCCTTGTTCACATCTTCATTGATCAAATTACTCACCGCCACTTGTGCATTCATTTATTTTCATTTTTATTTTCTTCAAATAGAACAAAATTAAAAAAAAAAGAAACACGGAGAGAAGAAGAAAAGGACAATTTGATGATCGACAAATAACATGCAAAACGCGTGGATCAGTCTCATGGAACATTTCCTGGATAAAGCCAACACTTACCATTCGTCATTCATCCGTTAATTAAAATTATTCACTTATTAATTGAAATCTAAATCTAATAATGAAATTTGGGGCGACACGAATCGTGCAGAAGCCTATCCGTCTCCGTCTCTTGCCTGCCCGCTCGCACGGAAGGCTGTGCAAACGACGACGGATAAAAGTGGGCCGTCGTGCTTATTCTTCTTCGGCGGCGCCGGCCAAGCTCGCCAAAGTTGACTGTTGACAATAGGCATTCACTCACTAAACAAAATTGACCAAACACAAAAAATTGAAACAAAAAAATCTTCAAACAAATAATTAATTAATTGGATGAATATCTAAAATAACAAAGACTGTAAGCAATGAATCGGAAGGAGACACCTTCGACGGCTATGTACAGCAAAAGAATTTTCATCACAAAAATATTAAAAAAAAGAAAAACGACGGAAATTCCTAATAGCGGGAGTTTGAATTCCCTAAAATAACCCTAGGAGACCTAGAAAAGTCCGAAATTTGCCACTGAGAAAATTAATGTTGAGAAGCTTCGACTTTGGGCGCCAGCAATATGTGGGCCTTTTTGGCCGGCGAGGGGCTCATGACCTCGTCATCACCGGAGACGAAAAAGTCTGCCTTGAATTCCGGAAAGGCTGGGATGTTAAGGTCAAAGCCACGGTGGCTGTGAGTGAGAGTATTGGTGGACCCGACGCCCTCAGAAGCAGACGTCGGTGCGCTCTTTTCGGCTGCTGCAACGCCGCCATCATAGTGACACCTCTTGTGTCCCCCCAAGGCCTGTCCAGTAGGGAAAACCTTGTGGCAAATTGAGCACTCGTGGACCCTAACGTTTCCGTTCAACACGGTGGCTGTGGCAGCAGAGTTGGTTGTGGTGGAGGAAGTTGAAGGTTCTTCCCCTGGTGCGTGCTTCCTGTGGCTGGCCTTGTGGCCACCCAGGGCTTGGTACGACGGAAAGGCCTTATTGCACACAGAACACTTGTAGCTAAGTTTCTGCTCTGAAGACGTTGTCGGCGCCACCGGGACTAGGGGTACGGCAGGGGCAGTGGAACTGCTGCGGTCAGTGGTACCGCGAGCAAGCATGATGAGGCAGAGAGCGAGATACTCCTCCTCGGTGGGCTGGTGGTCCAGACGTGGACGCTTGGAGCGCTTGCGCTTGGCCCATGACTCACCGCTCAAGTACTGCGGGCTTGAATCCTCTACAAATTGGAAAGAAGGAGCCACGATGGTTGGAGAATTCAAAGCTTCTAGTGCCATCTGATTTCTTTCTACTTTCTTTAACCTGACGGTGAAAGAGTTTGCGGGTTAAGTAGAGAGAGAGAGAGAGAGAGAGAGACGAGTCGTGTGTTATGCGTTTCTGAGTGAGGAGTGAAGAGGGCGTTGAGGCGTGTGGGTTTATAAGGAGGAGTGAAGAGGTCGAGAAAAGCGAGGGAAGCTGCGAGGGAAGTGGTAGGAAATTAGGGAAGGAGAGGCGTTTGAGTTGTGAGGCTATTACTATATTGCATTTTATTCTATTTTATATAGGAGAAGTAAGATAGATACCCCAAAAAACTATTGGAGTGGTCTGGTAATGGCACGTTTTGCAAATTAATTTATGGGTTTCAATTCTTGGCGGCCAATTATGACTCACCCCTGGAGTCGGTCAAAGAAGACTAGAAGTAGTAGCAGTCCCACCTTAACAAGATTAGCTGTGCCTGAGACGGAGAACGTGGCCCTTCTTCTGATCCCTTCGTGGTGGGTGGGGGTGCGGGGGTGGGCCCATGTTAGGGAGTGAAGTGAAGGCTGAGACTGATTCCAAGTCAAACACAAAGCCACCAGTCCCAAACCCCACCACCTTTTCAACGTCCAACGCGGTGAGTCTCAACGTTCTCTCCTTACAGAACTAGAAGAAGGAAGAAGACTTCTCTTAGCGGCCTGCAGCCGACGCTAAGACTTTTCGTTTTCAATTTCTGACCGACCTTCATGCACACCCAATAAAAATAAAAAAAAAAACTTCACATCAAATTGGTTAATAGTGGTAAATGAACCACAGAATCTCTATCTGTTTTTTTTTTTTTTTTTTAAAGGAGGCATGAATTAGGTCTCAAATCACATGGGATGGTTGGTTCTAAACAAGTGGAGTTGGTGGAGCGGTGCTGTAATTGTTTGCATTGGATACTAAGAATCAAAAAAGATGCATGCCCAAGTGGAAGATATTTGTTCAACCATAATTTAAATGTGGTCCTTAAATTGTATCTAATGTTGCATTTAATTCGTAGACATTTCCATTACGGTGAGATTGAACTGCACCTTTTCAATCTTTTGGGAATAGAGACATGAAATTTCACTAATTTAGCAATTGAATTACCACCGGAACAACAATAAAATGGCTAATTACATTAATAATTCTTAATTTTCACATTAGATTCGTTTGCCAAAAGTAATTGGTCTGAAAAGTATGGGCATATTTATCCGTCTCTAAGGTTGTGAAAATTTTGACATGGCGATTGATGTACAAAATAAAAGCTAATACATAAGTTTATTACACAATATATATATACATGTGTGTGTGTGTGTGTGTGTGTGTGTGTGTGTTGAAGTAAAAATGGATAAATAAAATTGCTGCTGTAGTCCCATTATAAAAAATTGCACTACCACGCTACACCAGCAACTGGCTATTATACAATATTATTGGGCTTATTCTTTTATCTGATAATCATTCATAATTTGGAAAGAAGAGCCCAACTGCCAAAAACCAGTAATGTTGTCCCCATCGAAAGCTCTACAGATGATTTCGCCTTTGCCTCATGATGGAAAGAGGCACTGGAAAATAGTGGTAATAAACAAAAAAAAAAAAACATTGGAATAGAGGAGGTTACGGGAAGCATCGGGAAACTTCACATGCTGCCAACTCACTTTGTATTCAAGGCTGATGGGCCCGTGAACAGTTAATTAAATATCAGCCTCCCATCCAATATTATATATTCACTAATTTTGTCTGCATATTGTAAGAATTTGGGATATTTAATTAAAAATATTAAATTTGGTTAAAATTAAACTTATTTTTAATTAAATTATATCTGAAAAAATAAATAATTAAATTTATTAGATAATCTTATAATTATAATTAAATAATTTTTTACGAATTAATAAAAAATTACAATTAAATTCATATTGATTGACTTATAGAATTTTACTTAATTGTAATCAAATTTATATAATTATCATATATTTTAATATTTTTAATTTTATAAATTTATAGAACACCATCACACAAGTAATATTGAAATTTTTTTCTCCGTAATATATATATTTTCGTATAGATATAACAACACAAGCTTACCACATAACACACTTATCCTCCCGTTTCTTGCCTTTTGGCTTAATTCATTAACCCTTAATTAATGTAATTAAATGAAAATTATTAAAAATTGATTATATTTGTGACGTTTATTCTCTAATCTCATACATGGTAAATTGAGGCGTCAAAGATGTAGATGTTGCTTGTAATTTTGAATAAAATTGAAAATTTGGATCATGGTTTTAGCAATGGTTGCGTATACGTGCACATGAATATAGCTGAAATATCACCTCAGAACATGAGAGGAAGTCTTTGATTAATTAACCAGGTCTTTTTCTGCATCCTGATTCTGTTGCAAGCTTCTGCAATTGATTTTAAATTGTTAGCAATATTCTAATGGTGCCCACAAACTGATGGGATAAATGTCTATGTTGAATAGCTGTCAGTTGGCATCGAAATAATGCTGGCTTATTTGTTTGGAATTTATGTTAACTGGAAAGATTTTATGGTTCTCGGTAAGCCTCCACCTTTTAACCTCACCTCTCTGGGAATGGAACTTCCATTGCCACTTGGGGAGACTATACTTTTACTTGATTCTTTGAACATTATAGTTAGTCAGTATTTCCATAGGTTTTTCTTTTATTGGCATGCTTTTAAAAGCATGTGCAAAGTCTATGTTATTTATTCCCTACTTGGGAGAAGAAGAGCATTGCACTAAACAAAGAACATAGTGCATTGACAAGTAGCTAGCAATTTCTCAAAGCATATCTCAATTTGATATTAATCATCAATTAAAAGTTTGGGGAATGAATTTTGATCGATTTGACGTTGACTTTGATTTGCAGGAATTTTGCCTTGTACTGTTGTAATACCTGGCTTATTTTTCATACCTGAGTCTCCTCGATGGCTGGCATATGTCATAAACTTAATTTGATTATATCTGTCATTTCATTTTCTTTTCTAAAACATCTCTTTATCCTTGCTCTAATTCCCAGATTCTATAATTCCATATAAAAATGAATATACTGTTCTTAACTTGATTTTTCCAACCTCCTTTTAAAGGCAAGCTCATTACCTATTTGGCAAGCTCATTTCTTTGTTCTTTTTTCCCTTTTTTCAATGCATGTCCAATTCTTTTTATAAACCAATTTCTTACTACAAAACAATAATATAATAACATTCGTACACAGTAAGAATAAGAAAACTAATTATACTAGAAATCGGATATATTCTTACACAATTCCCTTCGTAAACGACTCTGATATCACCCGATGAAAGGCAAATTAATAACCTTCTTTTCATGATGAAAAAACTATGAGGACAACCGAAACCTAACACATTAGGCTCACATAAATGTTAACCAATTTATGGTATAATTGATGATAAATAGTATCTCGATTGTATAGGTGAAATGTGTGTATCTATATACTTCTATATATCATATTATATGAAAGAGTTAGTAGATAGATAAATTTGTGAGTGAGTCTCATTTGTTTAAAAAAAAAAATTCTGAATTTTAAAATTTTCTTGCCAAAAAATATTAGATATACATAAATATACAAAATTTACAATAATTTTACAAAAAGTTGCAATAATATGTCATTTTATTATTTAACTTCTGTACATTTTTCTATTTTTAGTATAAATAGTATTTTTTAATAGAGAATTTTAGAATTATATATATATATATTTATTTATTTATTTATTTATTTTGTGGCATGTCAGCTCAGGCTGGACCTGTCGTCCCAATAACGTGGCAGCCATTAACCCATTACCGACGAGAAGAAGATGAATCGGAAGCACTAGACTCAGACATTCCTTTATCAAAATAAGCACCGAGCATATAATTGTCATCCCCTTCTCCAATAGCACCAGCACCATTGCAAGGATCAAAGGGTCTTCCGCCAATTCATCCTGCCCAATGATATTGTCATCAACTGATTCGGTTGATCTTTGATTCACTATAATTGATTTATTGATAGACTCCTTAAAACCTGCAGAAACTAGAATTCTAGGTACATCAAAACATCTATTTCTCAGCAATATTATCATCAAGAAAAATGAAAGACCTGAAAGTTTGCGAATCATCTAAAACAATGATGGCTCTTGGATCGGATGGAGTTGAACACCTGCAAAATATTAAAGGATTCAGAGTGTCGAATTAGATCTTGATGTCTAAATTATTGCTAATCAGCAACAACTTACTAAAAGTTGGTGAAAGTGATAAACGAGTAACAAACAAGGGACATGCCTTGGAATCTGCGGTGGCCTTAGGTATCTATAGAACGAGAATACCTCTTATTTGTGGGTTTTAAATGCGGTAAAATGGATCGTCATGCTTGATGTGGGACCTGTGATGGGCACTGGGGTAGCCTTTACGCATGATACGTCAGGCTCATGGGAATTGGCATCTTTCCCTGCATGCTCTTGCGAGTTGTCCTCCTTACTACCCACATTAGCGCGTGACTTTGTATGAATATCACCTAAGTTACTCTTGTCGTCTTACAAGGCCCGTATGCATAGGCTTATGCAATTTTTGCTTTTCCTCAACGTACTTTTTTTTTTTTTTACTAGAATTCTTTTCAATTGCTTCTCTAATTTCATTTAAAAGTTTCTGAATTTTCAACCAAAAAAGAACGTGGCGTTTGAGGATCCTTTTAGAAGCATGAAAAAAATGATTTTTGGAATCAAAAACAGACTTTGAGAGGTCCCTTTAGGATAATGGAATGCTATGATACTATTTGAAGGAAAAATTAAAATAATAATAATAATAATAGAGAGGGAAAAAATAGAGAGATCACCTATGGTATTAAAAATGAATTAAGCAATATGATGATAAAAAGATAGATTTGTAGAGAGAACAACTAACATTTTAGATTCATCTTATCTCCTTTATATAGGAGAAGAAAAACATAAGAAATGATTACATAAATCTATACTTTTTTCATGTATGTAAGTAGCTTGTGATGACAAACAAAGCAATTTTATTGTTTAAGGTAAACTCTTAAACTTCTAAAGCATGCTTGTTAACCAAAAATACAAGCAAACATTAAGCTAAATGTTAGTTTAAATCTTTGCAGCAAAGTGACGATTCTAACAAATCCCTCACAGGAATCCTATCGATTTGGTTAGAAGGATGCTTGGTCAGCCAGAAGCAGTGGAGGGACGCTTTGAGGGACAGATTTGAGCAGCACACGGTTGACCCTTCTTCCATTGGGGCACAGCTTCTGGTGGGCTTGGAATTATGACAAAAAGTGTGCTAGGATCTACTTTTGGTGGATTTGGACTAGCAACGAATTCAGGGGAGACCACAATTGGACCTGGAAGCAGGCCATGGATGGGAAGAACCATGGCCTAATGATGGTGATGGTAAACTCTTAGGCATTGAGTAGTTCAAAGTTTTTCTTCTTTAGCCTCTTGTTATTCTTCCCCTGCTTGTGTTTATTGTTATTACTATTATTTGATAAATTTGTTTGTGTTTAATCAATGTATCCCATATTTTAGTTGTCACGTTGAAAAATCGAGTCTTCCTAAGTCATGCTCTGGCCTTTTTTTTTTTTTTCAGTCCATAGTCATCTTCTCGCTTTTATTTGCTTTGCGAGAGAATACATATCACTTGATGTTAGATTAATTGAATAAAACAGGAGTTCGTTACTGAGTTAATGTTGATCTTGCCATATCACCTTCCAACTACTACAGTGTTTCAAGTTCAGAAGAAATGAAAGCAGGTTAAGAAAGTGTAATTGATATATGAACATTTCCCTAAGAGACATCCTTCTTTAATGCTTGTGTGTAAAACTTGCATCTTCGATAGGGTTGCACTCGGTAAGTTTTACTCATAACGTCTGCGAAAGTGCTATTATTAGAACAAAAGTCATTGGACCTAAAACAGAGGCATTGGCATTTTACCTGGCAAGGTTTATACCTTCTTCACCAACAGCCAACAATCTGCTTGCACAACCTCATGTTGGGGCCCCCCCCCCCCCCCCGAAGCATTGGATAAAATTGAAGTTAGACAGGACAGTGTTGCACAAAATATGTTTAATAGTAGCAGCCATACACGCTTACATAACGTGGGCTTTGGAGAAAACTCCCGCTGTTTTTTTTTTTTTTCTCTTTTTTTCTTTTTGGTTAGGGGGCACAATGGACCTACAAGAGTACTTGGAGCTAACCAGAGCTGAACACAGGACTTCAACCCACACCAGCTAAGTCAGAGCTCAAAATCGTCCGGCACCATGCGGAGGTGAGGAGAAGTCATGCATTCCAAGTGGCAATGGTATATACATATTAGCTAAGAAATCTGCAACACTATCTGCTTCCGGAAGTGAGTGAGATACGCGAACTTCCCTTTCTTGGTCTACTAACGATGAACATTTCATAAGTAACACTGCAATAGACCTACCAATCATCATCCATCTGAATCTGCCGAAAGCCTTGGTCTGAAGTATATTGAAGAACCCTCAGAGCTGCCCAAATATCAGCAGATCTCTGTAGTTATGCCCACACTGAAGGCAAACCCACCAAACCATTTACCGTTATTATCCCAGAGAACACAGCCCGCTCCCCCAAGGCCCAGGTCCTTTTGGATGCCCCATCCATGTTTAATTTAATCCAATTAATACCAGTGTTAGTTGATTATTATGATTCAATATTAGCCACGCAACTGAAGCAAGAAAACAACGCTTGCACGGATACTAAGCTTTGACTTTGCTAGGAGTTCTTGTTTTCTTTTTTTAGGGATACAAAAGCTTGTGACCTAGAAGTTAGTGGTGGTCCTTTTTATTTTCTTTATCTTTGATAATTTATTATTAATTCAATAACATCAACAATCACTGAAATAATTCCATATTTCAATTGGATAACAATATATAATAGGTTTATTAAAGAAAAACAATATTTTTGTGTTTGATTTTGTAAATATTTGTATGTTGAATTGCATTAATTTATGTGTCCACAAAGCACAAACTATTAAAAAAATGCATTGACTTTACGATTTAATAATTTTACGCAATATACTTTTTTCAAGTAAACAATCGTTTTCCCATATTTCTAGTTTTTTTTAATATATTAAAAACCTTAATGGGTTGTTTAGTCAGACGGTCACTAGCTATGGATTAGGCTATTAATCAGAATGGTTAATCTACAGATAATGTTATGTACGGAGAAGTAGAGTGAACATTGGCCCTGACACTGATCGTGCAAGCCAGCAATAACATTATCTAGGGGTGTAAAAAAAAAAAAACAAAAACCACGAAGCATCAATACTGGTGAATAAAATCAGATATCTACTTTGGTCCGTTTTTAGTCCTCCAGACTGAACTGGTCTTTCTGAGATTTCTTTCCTTTGATCGTTATGTTATGTTATTTTAATTCCAAATTTTGTGGGTTCTCAATTAGGTCGTGGCAGTCGTGCACTGGGCATTAGGGAATTAGAAAAAGTCCAATTGTCTATCAGGTTAGTTAGAGAGAGAGAGAGAGAGTAGGACATTAACTGCTATATGCAAAATTGTCCCCATCGATGCCTGGAATGAATCGTAACCATCGGCGGAATCTAAGGGGCTAAAAGATGCGTTTATGACTTTGTTCAGGTAATCAAAATCCATTACAGAAGAAGGCTTTTTGGCAAATCTAATGTTTTCAGGCAATTACTATGGTCATGTTACTTGAAGTAGAAGAAACAGGACGTTATTCTATTTTCCATGAACAAGGATATTCACTGGTAATTTGGTTAGTAGGAAAAATACATGATTATGGGGTTGCTCTCTCTCTCTTTTTTTTAAAAAAAAAAATCGAATAGTTTAGAGTTAAACCGCAGAATACAGTGATGGGAAGCGTGGTCCACTCGAGCACAATTTTTTGGTCGGAAGGATGATTGGTTAATATAGAGAAACGAAGTTACCTGAGAGCTGTGGGTTACCATGTCTTCATCGAAGCCACACAAAATTGCTTCAGTTGTTAAATGTATCAATTGCATTTCATCATGAACGTCAGCTGAATATTGATTGTTCGGGTTCTACAGGTTTTCCAGAGGGAGAGCTTGTTCAAAAGCTTTCTTTCAACGTACTAACTTGTGTAACAAAAGAAGTTAGATTGTCCTGCTTTGTCCGCATTATTTCAGAGCTGGAGTTTGAAATTACAAAACCAAACCCGAAAAGCAGTAGCACCAACAAGAGACTGATAAAATGCCAATGAATCAGTAGCTCAATGGCTCAATAGACGGGTGCCTCCTCAATTGCACAGCAATCAATGCTTCTACAAAGGTTAGTTGGTAAAGGGAATATTAACAGTAACACCTTGCAGAAAAGGTTTTTCACTGAATAATTGCCACATCTAGTCGTGCACCGGTTTACAGTGCTTGAGCAATATTAGTCATAGCAAGTAATTAATGAAGAACCCTCATTAGGCATAAGCCGCAGTTGAGGAGACAATGAACGAGCTTTGAGGTTAACGTGTCAGGTTCCGGCTTTTTTTTCTCTTTTTTATGAATGTCGAACTCAACTCTACGACCTGGCCGCCCTTTGCCCTCGATTTCCTTGTTTAATTCTCTCCAGCATAATTCCTTTTCTATATTATTATTCCAGGAGACTCCACACGTTCTGACATTTTCAATTATAAAAACGCATGGTTTCATTCCATCCTGCCGAATCAAAAGCTAAAGAAAGGCAATCTAGTAGACTATGTAATACTCACATTTATACAACTCAAGATCCCCCTCTTGATTTGGCATATCTAAGGACCTACCCATTGTTCTTAATACACTGGTCACAAGTCACAGAATTAGGACCTACACCAGGAAATGATAACGAATTAATGATTTATATACAAGTGAAGCGAATCCAACTAAAATTCTTTGCAGGAACTAGCTATAAATATGTGCACAGTTTTTTGCTCGTCTCAAGTGCAAAAAGGCTTTTGTACTTGAAACATACAGGATTCCAGGTGTGAGCAAAAGAATAAATATGGAGCCTATTGGAGCTTTTCCTGAAGGAGAATGGACATCAGGATTTCCCGGTCTGTTCATTTACTCTGGAGCACAACGAGGGATTGCACTTTGCAACCCCACCAGCCTTTTGCACAAATCCTGACAGAGATGTAAGCATGGCAGGATTCAATGAGAGTTCCTTTTATTCCTGGAGTAAAACTTAACCCCAATTTGCACTATAGTACTTCTCATGAAAACCGCAGTGCCAGCAATGGTAGCACCAGTGACTTTACCTATTCTTCCAGCCATGAAAACTGCTCCTTTAGCAATATCAACCACGTTCCGGAAACAATGATGCGTCTATGTGCATGGATATTTGTATCATGGATGAGAAAATTACTGGATCATTTGGACCTTTGTTTCCTGAAATTGAAATGACAGGTATAAATGAAGGAATGTGCGGTGAGACCATAGGATTTAGGTGATAGTCAGTTAGCAGCTAATGCAGTAGCTGCCAAGGAAATGGAGCTGAAATGAGGGCTTGATTCCCCAGAATGGAGAGTCAATCCATCAAACAACATGAAGAAAGAACTTCTCATTACAAGAAATGTAAGAACAATCCCCCATTGTAATCCCTGAACTTCAAGTTCTATAGTCCCGTGAATCTGTATCTGCCAAAGTTGGTCATCTGATGGTAGTTTCTTGTTGATTACTGTGTAA
This sequence comes from Ceriops decandra, assembly GCA_020615895.1. Taxonomy (NCBI): domain Eukaryota; kingdom Viridiplantae; phylum Streptophyta; class Magnoliopsida; order Malpighiales; family Rhizophoraceae; genus Ceriops; species Ceriops decandra. The sequence goes on along the minus strand of JAHLGO010000381.1, from coordinate 3,883,756 downwards.
ATGCAGGTACAAAGTAACAAGCGGAATGCAGAGCCAAAAAGAGACAAGAAGCTCGCTGCAAATAGCAACGATGAAGAACAGAATAATCTTGGACCAGATGGACAGAGCTGCAGCAGCTGTAATTCAGAGGAGGACAATGCCTCTCAGGATACTAGTGGAGCTGCAACTTCTGAGTCTAAAGGGCCGGAAGCCCTCAATCCCAATGGCAAGTTGAGGGGTGGCAGAGGACCGGCCATCGATTCTCGAAGCCTGTATGCAAGGGTAAGAAAATTTGACATATTCTAGCTGGCAAGGCAACATTAATTGTTGGTTCATATGCACTGCAGTTAGTTTAGCAAGAATGATAATTGACTTTCATTTCACCCATGATGCTGTCCTAAATGTTGCAGAAAAGAAGGGAAAGAATAAACAAGCGGTTGAGAATCTTGTTCCCAATGGAACAAAGGTTGACATCAGCACGATGCTTGAAGAGGCAGTCCATTATGTTAAGTTACCGCAGCTCCAGATCAAGGTGAGTTCACGTGTGAGGTATACACATGACATAACAGCCAAACTCAAAATGTCTTCCTTGCTTATTACTACATATTTGTAATCTGTTTTCTTCATTTGTGTGTAGCTTTTAAGCTCTGATGACCTGTGGATGTACGTGCCAATGGATTACAATGCAATGGATAATGGCCTCAATCAGAAGGCCTCTACACTCTTACGACGTTGGAAGGAGAAGCTGGATCCATTTTAAACGTTAATTTACAAATATACGTGAGAAAAGAATGTATACATGTGCTGCTTAAGCTTCACTCTTCAAACAAGTTGAGAAATAATATTAACGCATATTGACTATTAATAATCCTCTTATTATGTTCCGCCAGCTGAACTGCGCGGAGGATGTGCCTGAAGACCCATCCACTAACTAACTTTGTTTCGGATGCATGCACTTCCACTAGTTTTAACTTTGAGTTGATAGATAACAATCCACGATATGAGAAAATACATCAGAATACTTTTTGTAGTCTTACCGTACAAAGAAACCTAGATTAGCTCTCCCTGATTTCTTTTGGTCGTGTTGCCCTCTTAACCATTTTCACGGGAACTGAAACTTTATTCACAAGTTGCATTAAAATCTCAAAATCTTTATATATATATATCTTAGAATAACAATTTTTTTGGGGTCAAATTATGATGCTAAACAGTGTCCCTGACTTGGGCCCACAAGATGATACCATCCAAATTTCCAACAATCTCTCATTTTTGAGTTTTGACAACAATTTATTTGTGAGAAAAAAGATCAACAAAGTAAGATGAGATGGCCTACAATTTGCCTATGTACCCACCAAAAAAAAAAAACAAAAAAGAACCCACAATTCAAATCACATCTACAATGAGAAAGACCGGCCCATTAAATCCGATTTAGAGCGGTTGAAAGTTGAAAGCTCCTCTCAAAGTCTCGACTTCAGTTTGCAAACGCTCTCTCTCTCTCTCTGTCTCTCTCTCTCTCTATCTCCATGGCCTCGGCTGCAGAGCAGCCCCTCAAGAAGCGAAGGCTCTACGAGCTTCAACCTAAAACACCGCCGCCGCTACCTTCTCTTCCTCAAAATCTTCAAGGAACCCTAACTGAACCGGAGATTGCAGTCGCTCCACCACTAACACCGCCACCACTGTCCCAGGAGGAAATAATTGCAAGACGGAGAAACAGTGAGGAGATTAAAAGCGTCTACGATATTTACAAGCGTCTTAAATTTTGCGTCTCACGAGGAGAGGCGCGCCACATGCCCGACCTCGAGCAAGCTTATATTGCTCTCATTACTGCATCAAAAGGTAAAATTGTTGTTATTATTAGTCATTATTGTTATTATTAGAATTTTTCTGTACTACTTAATCGATTTCCCAATTGAATTAGGAGTCAATTTCTATAGCTGTTTATTCTTTGGATTGCGTCTCATAGTGTGGTTGGTTGCTGAGAAACCTCTGGAATGTTTTGGATGTTGGATGCTGGCTGTTGTATTTCAATTAGAGAAGATGAATAATAAAAGAAAGTAGACGAACCTAACTCAGTTAAATCCAAATTAGTATGTTATCGCCCTGCATGTTACCAAATATTTCCACTCAATGGTAGTGAACTTCCCCCAAGTTGTCTTGAACGAGGAGCTTGGCATTGAAGCAATTAATTAACTTTGATTATCGTTCTCACACAAATTCAGATGTTGAAATAAGCAGTAATGAAGAAGGAAAACAAATTAATGGGATGAACATTGCTAGTATTGCAGGTTGTCTCAGTGTACAACGTATTGTAGCCGATCTGATTCCTCGATATGCATCATACTGTCCAACTGCTCTTGAAGCTGCGGCTAAAGCTGTGATCAATATGCATAACTGGAACCTGGTACGGATAGAAAGAGGAGAGGACCCTGATGGGGTTGCATTTGAGACTGCCACAGCCTGTATTTTTGGTTTGTCCGATATCTGTCGTGCTGCTTCAGAGGCTCCAACATCTTCTGTCATCCGAGGCATATGCTCTGGAGTTTTCCAGAATGTGCTCTCCTTCATGTTGTCAAATGAAGAAAAGAGTATGTTTGACATTGTTGATAAAGAGTTCTTGAAGATGCAAGATTCGTTTGAGCTCCTCTCTGAGCTGAAGCAAAAGTTATTGAAGGAAAATGTTACTTCATTGGTCAAATCATCCAAGTTCCGTGCACTAAGTCTGCTCTGGATTTTCTTTTCTTATCCTAAGAATTTGCTTGCAGCCTGTTTTGAGCTATTCAACTCAACTTCCACAGAAGCAGTTCAGCAAGCGCAGCGTTTTCTTGCCCAGGTGACTAGCAGGCTTGATGAGGATATTCTGCCTGATTATTTAGACAAAGCAGCCAATGAACCTCCATCAGGTGAAGGCTCAAGCAGAACACACACTAAGAGAAACGAGGATAGTAGCAAGGGCTTGTCAACAGCTGGCAATCACATTTCAACAGATGATGCTTCTGTCCCACATAACTGCTTGTTGCAACTGGTAAATAGTTTTAACTTCCACACACTGTTTTGAAAAAAGTCATTGAGTAAATTTTTAGTTGGATTGGCATTACCATGTTAAATGTTATATGGCAAACACTTTTTTTCATACAGGTTGTTCTTGAATTCTTTTGAATAAAATTTGGAGACAAGGTCCCCCAGTCTATATATCATTCTATTAGTACTTTTCCTTTCCTTCTTCCTGCATCTTTTATTTATTCTTCTCATGATGTTTTGTTGGGTTTTATGTTTTTAGTGTAACCATGTTAGTATAGCTTTTGTGGTGATTAATAGGTCTTGATTTCAAGTTCATTTGTGAACTCTAAGATGTATAGTTATTTAATTTTTGATCTGATTATATGTGTAGGGTCTTGTGGTTTTTCATTTATGATAAATCTGTTCAAACTCAACATGAGGATAAACCTATTCTACATGGGATGGGTCTTATGTCTGTTCTTCTCCATGTTACAGAAGTGGATGATAGGTGCTTGCAGATGAGTTTGCATTTGTTGAAGGAAGCATTTATGTGAACGTTGTGTTGGTTGCAGGAAATTTCTTGACAAATGAAGTTACAAATGTCATAGAAATATCTATATGGTTATGCTTTTTTTTTCACAATTATGATTGTTTCACAACTTTGTGGGTATACTTTGGTTACTAATGCATAGATTGTATGTTAATCTTAATATATTTTCTTGGATCACATCATGTAAAGATCTTCATTGAATGATCTTTACCCTTGAGTGCCTGTTGATTTTCCTTGGTTGTCCAACCAACTAGAGGGCTGCATGTTCTTTACTTACAAAGGATAATTAATTATTATTTTTTTTAATATATGCTATGTTATTGTGGTCTTGTCTCTTCATGGTCTGTTTCTTGTACTGAGTTTTCATACCTGCAGGTTCTTGACAACCATTCATCATTGAGAAGCTGGGTGTTCGTAATGTATAACAGATTATGTAACAAGCCGGCTTTTATGGGTGCATCAGAAATTAGATCGACACTTGAAGGGATATTTGATATGTTTAAAAAACTTGGTAAATTAGAAGAGAGACAAACACACATTGGCATGGATGATTCTGACCGATCCAGGCTTCTAAATCAAGAGTTCCTGGTGCCAAGGATCTCTGGTCAATGTGAAATCTCCCATGAAATACCTTCCAAGGATGGTTAGTCAAATAGATATTATACACAAGGCCAATTTCTGAAAGCATGCTGCTGAACAGATCCCTTGAAACTGATTTTTGGTTTGATGCAGGTACTAGTCATGATTGTGGGGGTTCAGAATCCATGGGTTTTGAGATGTGTGACACTGGAGATTCTTCCAATGGCAGATATTCCATGTCAGGAGGCCTATTGAACCAACATGGAATTTCACATATGACAAGAACCTCACTGGACTTCAGGAGCAATTCTTTTGATGGTAGAAACCATAATGCCCCTCTTGACCAGAATCCAGTTTTAGATACAGATTCTAGTTTAGCCACCATGACATCTGCCCCTGCGGCTGCAAGCAAGGATGTTGCTTCCCCTAAGCATCAACTGGGGCGATCTTGTGGTTCTATTTGGATCTGTGATGGAGACCCTGTGGCACTGGATGTTTTCTCTGCTTCTAGACAACTTTGGTTGGGTTCACTAGCTCCTGATGCAACCGAAGTCTATGTAAGATTTCAGCTTGAGAAATTTGGTCCCATAGAAGAGTTATTCTTTTTCCCCATCAAAGGTTTTGCTTTTGTTGAGTACAGGAGTGTCATTGATGCTGTGAGGGCTCGGGAATATTTGCGTAGCCATTTTCCTTGGCAGGTAAAGTTTATGGACATAGGATTGGGAACTAGGGGTGCTATGAATGGTGCTGCCGTTGGTTCAAGTTGTTATGTTTATGTTGGGAATATTTCAAGCCCATTGGCAAGGGATGAGATTCTGCATGAATCAAGAAAAGTGCTTTACAAGGAGCCATACATTATCTCTGATTTAAACACCGATGGAGCATTGCTAATGGAGTTTGAAACTCCTGAAGAAGCTACTGCAGTGATGGGACATCTTAGACATCATCGTAAAGAAAATAGTAAGCATGTTCTGCCATTAAATGCTGGATGGGCTAATGTCCATGGGCATCAATCTGATGGTGCCAACTCAGTTCCAGTCCCTATGCATACTGAGATGAGAATGAACAGCTGTGGAAGCATGTCCCATAGCATGATGGAATCTCCTCATGCTCCAAAAGTGCGTGATAGCCCTGGTGACAACTATAGAGCAAGAATGGCCCACTTATCTTCCTTAATTTCCTCTTTACGTGCAAAATATAACATCAATTCCAGTCCAAACTATCCTTACAATCATACTGCTTCGGGGGATGTGGATCAAACACCATCAAGCACACTTGGGATTTATATCCCAAATATTAGCTCTCTGTTTCCTACAGATGATGAGCTGATGGCCATTTGCAATCATGCAATTGCTAATGTGGGGTCCATAGTTGGGTTTAAGAGATCAAATATGCAGATTGGGTGTGGTTGGGTGGTGGAATGCAGCAACATTGATGCTGCAGTAACTGTTTTAAAAAATCTCCGTGCGTGTCCTGGAATGTTTCTTCAAATTGACTTCAGGTTTGAACTTTTGATTCTGTTATGTTTTCCATTAGTTACATTCCAAAATTGAAGTTTCCATTTTCTTAATTATCTTTGTGCTTGTGTATTGATTCACTATGGGATAATAGAATGTAGATTAGTCAATGAGTTCTTTGTTTCCAAATTGTTCCTAGAATTTGTTTTTTTCCTTTCTGATATCCAAAAAAAATTGTCGTACAGTGTTATGATTAAAATATAAATGTGTGTATATAAACTAGTAAAAATGAATTGAAGTCAATTTTCAGAAGTGGCATATCTTTTTGAAAATCAATGCATTGATATATATATATTTTTTTTTTGTATAATTCCTACAGCAAGGTGTGCAGGTTTGAGCTTCATAAAAATCACTCTTCATTTTTTTTTTCTTCTGTTCTTTGTTAGTAAGTCTCTCAAAGGACATTCCAGTAGTTAAGAATTTAGATCTCTATCTTTGAGGTCTTGGATTCTAATTTTAGGAAAGGAGGTTTGGGATTTATGTGAATGGGAAGAGCTACCCCTATTCTGTAGTTCATTGCTCAATGGGCCTCCTTATGGACCAAAAATAAAATAAAATAAAATATTGCTAGTTTCTTTTGCTGACATTCTTTAGACGCTAGCTCTTACTTGAGTAAACAGTTTGTTTGTCCCTCACTGCACACTATCTTTATTGTTTTGATAGTCAACCTGGGAAGGACCATTTTGTGCCTCTGTCAATGAAGCCTGAGGGCAGCTCTATGGAGCTAGTATCTCCAAAAGTGAAATCTGAGAATCAGGGGACTGCAGTTCAAGCGCTTCATTCAGTTGGGTTAGGGGATTCTTTGGATGGAGGTGGTAACTTTTGTATTTAATGGTCTAACGCTTGCTCTTTATCTGTCCTGCTGTAAATATTTTGACTTCTTCCTCTAGGTGGTCATACTGTTGCTGTTGCTGCTCAACAAATGTGGATGAACACGAAAAATGCTGAACTGAATCCTGCAAGTGGGAGCATTCCACGCATGCCCATAGGAACTCATGGGCCTGCTCCACCACCACAGCAGTTCCAGCCACCTTCATTTATGCGACCCATTTACCCTCCAAACAGCTCATGGGATCCACGGAGCTTAGATCATCATGTTCCTCTGAACCCTGTCTCACAACCAGTAATGCCTGGTAACTTTTCGGGTACTGCTGTTATACCTCCTTTTATAACTGCTTCCGTTACTCCACTAGCACCAGTTCAGCGAGCTCCAGTCCAGCAATTTGACCAAATGTTCTCCTTACCATTTGCACCGCCACCTTTGTCATCTATACCACCTCAGCCTGAAATACCTCCACCATTGCCACCATCCCCACCTCCTGCTCCTCCACCACCTAGCTCGCCACCTCCATCTCCACCTGTGGTAGAATCAACTGATGTGGAAATTCCTCAGTGCCTTCAATACCAGTGGCAGGGAGCATTATGTAAAAGTGGAATCCAGTACTGTACAGTTTATGCACACAGAGTGAATTCAGATATTTGTAAATACTTGAATGGCATTTCTGAACCTACAGAGTAAGAGTGTCATCATCTTAATTGTTTTTACCATTAGAATGTCTCTATAGGTATGTTGTAATCTGACCCTCATGTTCCTGGTACAGATGGCCTGCTAAACTAGATATGACCAAACGGACAGATTTTCAACATGTGAAATCAACATATGCAAGTACCCCTCCTCATAAAGTGAGTTCCTTAAGCTAACTTAGTTTGGTGTGAGATCTAATTGTTCTTAATCCTTCCTAATTAATTGCAATTAAGTTTCACTTTGTATGAGGGTCATTCCCTACCCAAGTTGATTGCTGAAGGATCCTTCATTGAAATTAAGCCACTTATTAAGCTTTGCATCCAAAATGGTTCCCTTCCTCCTTCCTTCCCTCCCTCCCTCCCTCTCTCTCTCTCTCTCTAGATATATATATATATATATATATATATCGTCTCTCAACCTTTTCAGATCTGATCTTTTTGGGTTTTGCTGTTGGTGTAGAGGGAGGTATGTCGGCTGATCCCTTCTTCTGCAATTGACCAAAAAGGGGTAAGTTATCCCATGCATATATATGTTCTATATATATATTTTTTATGATAACATGATTTAGCGATCCTACCTGTTGGTAGTAGTATAAATAATAGTTTTGTTTGAACTATACTCTGTTTGTGATTCTTGTCTGGCTATTACACCTAAGAAAACAATTTAATAATGTGTGTCTAACCCTTTAATCAACACTAATGATCAGTAGTTTGTTACTTGTTTTTTCAGTAGTTTGTTATTAGCTTTCCTTAAGTTAATGTTAGGGATATGTTAGCATTTGGGGAGGATTTATACGTTTATTTGGGCTATTGGGACACATACTTCTCGTGTTACCACTAATGCTTTCGTCTAGCCTTGTCAATGGTGTCACACGGTTAATTGGCACCAAATGGCATGTATCTATATGAACTAAAAACTTCAGTTCTGCAGTTTCAGGATTTTATATCATATTTGAAGCAGAGGGAATGTGCGGGAGTAATTAAAATTCCGGCTGTAAAATCCATATGGGCGAGGCTTCTTTTCATACTTCCCTACTCAGTCGACACATGCTCCATGCTATCCATTGTTCCAGATACCCCAAACTGCCTCATTGCTTTGATTTTGCCGAAAGAGACAAACTTTGAATGGGTTTGATCTTCGTGGTGTATTGGAAGCTTGAACCTGACTGAGTTCAGTTCTATGCCATGATCTTTTAAGGCCATGAGATATGACCTTCGAGGGAGTTTCCTGCCAAAAATGCAACAATCTGTAACGCTGGTGATCTGGTGTGGGATCAAGAAGCTGATTTCAAGCTCTCGAGTCTATCCTACAAAGTACAGAAAGCCATCTCGTCGAGAAGTTGCTTGGTTTTTTATGGGGCTTGTAAATTTGGCAAACAAGGTCGGTATATCCCCATAATGCCTTCGATGTTTTATTGGGGCATTTCTGGAGTCAGTGAGTGTACAGGCGTGTGGGGTGACAATTAATGTGTAAAATCTAATACTGATCTCTGCAAGATCTTATTCCTGGCAATTTTGTCTCTGTATTGTTATCATCGTGTCCACGATCATGTAACAATCAGGAAGCGGTTCTTTCTTGGTGAATTAAGAACCTAGACATTTTTGCGCGCGGACCTACTTTTGGAACAGACAAACTTGTGTGCAAACTGCATAAATGAATGCATGTTTCAGATCCAGTGTGCGTCTGATCTTGTGGTCGTAACACTGGGATTCATCAAGTAGCAGGTTGAAATTAAATTGATCTCGTTGTGGGTTATTTTTCGTTCCTCTTAGATATTACGGGTGTGTCTGCCTATTACCGTATTTTCACGGTTTAAGTCTGTAAGGAGAATTTTATCCGATGATCATCTATAGCTTGCTTGCATTTGCACGCACGTCAAAAAAAGTTTCTTTCAAAAATATTCCAGTTATAAAAAATAAAGAAAACAGTATTCTGTTTAAACCTTCCAAACCTCTTCGCTACGGGAGTGCTGCTGCTCCCTATATTCCCTCACTCGCTGTGCTTTTTTTCTCACCTGCGAAACAGGAGGAAGATGGCGCGCCGTAACAACAACAACATCAATCCAAATTTTCCCATAACTCAACCAAGATTTAATCCAAACGTTCCCAAAACTCAACAAAGATTCGTCCCAAAGAGCCAAAGCCAAAACACTCTCTCTAACTCTCTTCGACAATCCCTCCCGGACCACAACCAATCCCATGCGTCCGCCTCTTCATCCTCCGGCGATGGCGATGTGGCCTCGTCCGGCAGCGTTCGCAAGGGGAGCAGCGGAGAGTGGGTGTCGACCAGGGCTGTGGCTGCCGCGGGTCATTCGAGGGGCAGTTTCGTAAATTACTTGCCGCAGGACGAGGCCGTGGCCTCGGGCCTCCCCGCCGACGAAGGAGGATTGGATCCAGTTGAGTCTCAGAGAGTTGTCGATCTTTTGAATCGAGAGTTGTCTCGGTTGCTCAAGTTGAGCCCCAGAGATTTCTGGAGAGAAGGTAACTTTTGTTTTGCTTTTGTTTCGTTTTTGTTATTTAGACACCTACTAAATTTCAAAAATTCTAGATTGTTTAAATTATTTTATGTACCACTCGGCAATGGCATTAGAAAGTATCCGGTGCTTTGTCAGATTTCATCGCCATTTGGATGTAATTTGGCTGATGATTTTGATTGCCTTAACTGCTAACATATAAGTAATAATACGTTCGGAAGTGTACACCGTAGCTGTAGTTTATATATCTTTTTCAAATTGCAGAATGGTTGTTTACTCTCAATTCCGTGGTAAACTAGTAGTCACATTGGTTTGTTGGCGGTTTCTTCCCTTTTCTTTTCTTTACTTTACCCTTCTGAGAATTTTGTTTTCTGGTGGGGATTTTTTTTTCTTTTTAACTTCCATTGGAAAGAAATATATGTATTTACACCATTATTTGCTCTTAGTTGCCAGTGACAATTCCTTGCACGAGTTTCTGGATAGCTTCCTAAAGTTTAGGAGCAGATGGTATGATTTCCCTCATCGTGGAGCCAAGGGAACAGTTGCAGGTGTCATTGTTGGGGAGAATGAGCTAAGTCGTCGAGTTTTTATGGTATTATATCGCATGTAAGTTAACATATCATGTTCTTGAGCTTTTGTTTCTCTTGGTTTTCATTTTATTCTGATGCTAGATTCCTTTGAATTCTGTTGGCTACCATTCCAGATCATCTAATAGAGATCCTGGTGCTTTGGCTGCCGATTCCCTCAGTTCAAAAGATCATGCATGTGAGCTACCATTTTCTTGTAATTATAGTGTCCAACTTTCTCCTGCATATTTGAAATAGTGAAATAGGCAAAGCAGATCGTATGTTACTGCATTAGTTGTCCAGACCTACTATTGTTAAAGATTTTTTCAAGGGGTTGGTGGCTGGCTTTCTACTGCTGCAAAAACCCAGTACCTGTATATTTCATTGCATCTTATTCCCTGATTTTGTATGTAGTCCTTCTGCAGGAAAAGAAGTTACTTGACTTGCCTAAGTTGTTGGATATATGTGCAATTTATGGTCATGAAAATGAAGATCTAACCAGATCTCTGGTAAGTGTCATAAAAAAAGTCATGCTGATTACCATGTCTACCCCAAATAATGTGGTTTTAGAGTTCTTGTGCTCATCTTTGCTTTTAGTTTTTACCTCATTTCCTTAAAATTTCAAATTACTATCCAAGGCTAGAGCTAACTTGAGGTCCTTGAATTTGTCTGATCCTTTTGCTCACCTTACAAAGCCAAGGATCCATTGCTTGACTTTTGTTCTTGTTATGACATTCACCTAACTTTTGATTACATACTTAACTCCATAATTTTCTCTAAGATGTTAGATTTAATAATCTTTTTTCAACATTCGTCAGTGTTTTTTCAAATCTAAAATTTGTTGATTGTTTCTGTTCAAATGCCAATAAAATATACAAAAAGAAAATGTTGTAACAAATGATAAATCAAATAAGAAAATAATACCAGAATTTTACGTGGTTCGATCTATGTGACTTACGTCCACGGGAAAGACAGAGGGAATACTCTTATTAGGAAAGAAAGTGTGTTACAGGATACAAAGAGTGTGGCTCACCTCTCAAATCTTTCTAATTCTCATAACCCTATTATGCCTATATATATAGGAATATAGGAAGGGCAAAAGGGTAATTTGGAATACAAGGCATATTCCAACAGAAAAGATTTAAAATATAGCTTATCATGAAGATATGGATGCTTGCATACATTAAATTTGTCATCACAGGTAGACATATCCATCATTAGTTACCTTATCCTGTTAATGATTTCATCTATCCGTTGAAGTACCTCCCAGTGGAAATTAATGTGTTTTGAAATACAATTAGCTCATAGGATGTGATGATGATGCCTTGAACTGGGAAGCATGTGTACTTCTAATAGGCATGTGTGTCCAACATGGACACACCTGTACCATCCAACATGTCCGAACACAAAATGGGTCCAACTATGAATAGAAAAAATTCAAATACAAGTCACCATGTTGGATATTTTCGATGGTGTGTCAAACCAATGAAATTAATTTCATTATTTTTACAAATCATAGACATAATGGTTTTGTTTTCTAAGATCATAATAAATGGTTAATTGCTAATAAAATTGAAAATGTTTAATATATCATTGGTACTCAATGATCTGATTCATAATTTATTAAATCTCAGGTTACATTTATTTCAAAGTATCCTTTTCTTCTTGGTCTACTCTAATTAGTTCCCGGTCACATGGGGCCTGTTAATATTTAGCCAAGGCTTGCACTCTTAACTCCCCCATAGCACACAAATTGAGTAATTTGGTCTGTATTTTGTACCAATCTTATTTTTCTTAAATTTTTCAACTAAACTTAAAATGAAAAAAAAAAGGTTTTTGTTAAGTTATGTATGTTTGAGTGATCGTAAATTTAATAGAAGATAAACTCAAGTTTTTATATATGTGCATATGTATATAATATATATAATATGTTGTGCATATTTGGACATATATAAGTACATTTCACAGCCATTACTTTTGTCCTGAATTTTTTAGGAGTTAGTTTGTCCTTGTTCCCGGCCCTTTTTTTTTTTTTCATTTTCTGTAGGCCTTGAATGAGTTGCATGCATGTCTGTGCATTTTTCTCATCCGATTATGCCTTGAATTTAATTCAGTTGCTCTCTTTCTCTCTCTCTCACTCATGTTCTTTTATTTCAGGTTGAGAATGCTTTGAAAGCACAACCCAAAATACATGATTATTTGACTGCTGTGACATCCCATTTCTTGGACATTGTTCATACGATGCATCATCGTTGCATCTCATCCTTAGAGGTATGCTTTCTAATTAATGTACTCCATTCTTCATACCTCATGGCTCATGTCTTCATGCCTCATCAATCATGTTTTCAATGACCGTATTCTGCTATGGTGAGCTATTATTTTCATACCTTTTTTAGGAGGAATCTTTGAAGCAAAATTCCAAACAGGTTTTGCAATAACTCCTTGATGCTTATGCACCTCTGTTTCATTGGAAACTGATCATTCTTGCATATTCCTACAAAAATTAATGCGCATATTTTCAAGTGCAACTTTAGCTAATCTTTGGCCTTGCTTTCTCATTACATGCCAATGGATGATTGTATGCTAGACATTAGGAGAGTGAACGTTATGGAGCTTTCATTTCTCTCTGAAAGCATGACCAATACATTCTTTTTTTTCCACCTACCAAATTTTCTCTTATTTCTCATGCCTTCTTGTTCTGATTTATTTCTTATTAAAGTGATTTTTTCTGTAAGATTTCTTAAGCAACTACTGGTTTTTTTTTTTATTCCTTCAAAGGTAATTGCTCACTAGGAAGTTGTATCTTCATTTTTCCACTTATTGTGTTTTTTTTTTTTTTTTGACTTTTTGTGTTCTTCCACAATCCCCCCTCTCTTTCTTTCTCTTCTTCAAGCAATGCTAGCCAATTTGTTGTTAATTTTCTGAAAAGGGAGTGAGTCTAGAATCCAAGAACCTTTTTCTCTCTGAAAAAGTTGTTTGATACATTTTTTGCCTTTTGGTCTTTGGATAATTGTATGAAATTGTAGATAACACACATAAAAATTATAGCTATAAATGAACATAACTCATGGTTGATGTTGTGCAGGCTCTATTTTCCTTTAAAGATGGTGAAGACCATGGATCCAGGTTGCTTCATACTGATTTCTTAGAGGTGAATATTTTCTGGCCCTACTTCGGTAAACTTGTGTTGCAGCTGATTTTTTACTGCCTTTTTTTGGCCCTTCATATTTGTTATACCATATGCAGGTTAGGAACCTATAAGCATTTCAGTTGATTTCCATTTGAAGGATAAAGAGGGTTGGTAGCTCTAAGATTCATAAAATATGGGAAACAATGATGGTATAACTAATGTCAGCTTGAACAATGTTCAATGAAACATGTTGCTGCCTTGTTCTGTATTGAAAGATACAGTTATATAATTGACTTGAGCAGCTTCCTCCTGTCCTAAGCTCACTAGTAGGTTGAAAGATGTTCAGGTTCTGTTTTTGGTGTACAAATTTGTGTGGTTTGTTGTACATCAATGCTGTGATGCTAATGTAGCTCTTTTCCTTCTCAGGTGATGGACTTCATAAATGATGCAATTGTCTCTATGGATGCTTTTATCAATGCATACAAACCGGCAGCTGTGTTCTTTTCATGCTCTGTTGAATTGAGGTGCTTTTTCAATTTACCTGACCTGAGAAGACATTTGTTTTCAATTATAAGAAACTTCTCTTGTATGCCTATGAGGTTTTGGACCTCTTCACCTTATAATTGAATTGTCATTGTTATAGTTTATTGAATCAGGGGTTGATATAATGGACAACATCAATCTAATGGATGATATTTTTTTGTTGCAATACTGCTAGATCAGCAGTTTCTGTTCTAGGTCTATATCACGGCATTCTTTTTTTATTTCTAGCAACTAAGATTGCCTCGATTTGATGAAAAGCAATCCTATCTATGCAGCTATGGGAATGAGGAACTGCTGACCACCCTCACAAAATTGCATGATACTTTGCTTCCATCTTTGCATCAGGGGTTCCAAATCAACTTGACGGGTGGAGATGATAGAATGCTATCAAATATTCGTATTAGTTTGAAGATGTTGTCACTGAGAATGGTCAATTTCGGTTGGAAAGTGTTGGATTTCTGCTACTTAAGTGATGAAGTGTTTAAGGATCGTCTTTCATTCCCAACTGTAACAAAGATATTTCCAGCAAAAGTTGAAGATCCAGTCATAAGAGCAGATATATTGATCCAAACTTTCCGGGAGATCAATGCTTCACCATATGCTGGGGAGAATCACAGCGGGACATTTCTCCAGAACCTTGAAAAGAGCTACCATGTGATGAACAAAGTTCAGAGTTTGCAAAAGGGTGGTGAGTAACCGGGTTTAACTCTGAGCTGGCTTACTGTTTGTTAAGAACACAGCACCATCTGAACTCAAAAGTTCGTTGAGATAATGGCATCTAACTCTAAATTATATAGCAACAATCCACTACCCTGTGCTATGTTCTCTGTTCTCTCGGTAATATCAGCATACTCTTTGGTTAGTTGGGTATTCATGTAGAACTAGTATTGATTTATTCTTAGATATACTTTCTTTATGTAGGTTGGATATTCATGGATGATGGACAGCTCCAGTACTTATCTGGGATAATGATGTCTTATCTGCCAAGCAATATTAAGGAGCCACCTGTTGTGTCAACACCAATTCCAAGCAATGAGGTGGAGATGAACGAAGATGCTGCTATCATGGAATCCAAAATCAGTCAAATAAAGGATCTCTTTCCTGACTATGGTAAAGAGTTCTTAGCTGCCTGTCTAGAAGTGTATAACAACAATCCAGAGGAGGTCATTCAGAGGATCCTTGAGGGAACTCTTCATGAAGATCTCAAGTGCTTGGATACTTCATTAGAGACAAAGCCACTAGCTAAGTCTGCTTTAACTGTGAACAGGATGGATAAAGGGAAAGGAAAGTTGGTTGAATCTACACCACTTTCTTTGACAACGCCCCTTCCCTCTGCTGATACAATTGTTGCTGGAGATGCACAGCCAAAAGGACATTCTGTTTCATCTTCATCTTCAGCTGGCTGGTTTGTTAGGAAGTCTAAGAACATGCCAGACCATTATGCCTCTGAACCCAGAGATGAGAAGGATGTAGCGAGGACCATTGCCCTGATTTCACAGTATGAATATGAGGATGAGTATGATGATTCCTTTGATGATCTGGGTTTGAGTGTTGCAGTGTCAGGGGTGGAAGAGGATGAGATATTGACCCATAGAATTAGCTCTAATTCAGTGAAATCTTCAGGCATTGAAACCGAAAACTCTGCTCAGCCTGCTTCTGCTACAAAATGGGGCTCCAGAAAGCAGCCTCAGTTCTATGTCAAGGATGGGAAGAACTACAGTTACAAAGTGGCAGGTTCGATTGCGGTTGCAAATTCAAATGAGGCTTCATTAGTTAGACAAGAACAGGCTGAACTAATTTATGGTCTTGGGCGTGGTGGTAATATTCCTTTGGGCATGGTTAAAAAGTTGGCCGACTACCAGGGGGAGGACGGCATACCTGAAGAAGCTGAGAATGAAGGGGAAGAAAACATGAGGGATCACAGGGGCAGAGGCAGGGGCAGGGGAAGGAAAGGAGGAAGAGGAGGGAAGTCGAAGGAATCTCATGAAGAACAAGTTAACCAGTCTGATGGTTCTGAGGTGGAAGGGAAAGGAAATGCCGGAAATCAAAGAGGCAGAGGAAGAAGAGGAAGGGGCAGTAGCCATTTCAGGAAGGATAGAGCCATGAGCAAACACTTTTCAGGAGTGTCAGGTTTTTAGATTGGTGCAAAAAATTCCAAACTTTATAAAGAAAGTTACATAAAAACAAAATATTCACGGTTTACAGAAAAGATATATTTTGGCAGTCCACTCATTCTACTGTATGGTTTTACCAAAATCTCAAATGGAGCGTTTGAACCACCTCTTCTGCAGGAAGTAAAAACTCAACCTTGCTTGCCGCGACCTAGTAGAGGATGGTGCTCGGAGTAATAGAATGATCTAGTTTACTGAGGAGCCGATTATGTACTATGGTAGTAATGGGACGGATTTGTCTGATAGTAATGGTTATACAACTTGTAATATGAGACGGAAACGAAATTTTCTTCTTTTTATCTGCTATGCAAGTTTTTTCCGCATAAATTCATTAAAAAAAATTACCTTAATATGATCCTTCAATTTTCCATAGAAAAATATGTGAAATTCTTAATCTCTCTTGCGTTCCTTGCCAGAAGCAAGTCACAGTTGAGCTGGGAAAGAAATATTCTGTATGAAAGAGAGATCTAGCTTAGAACCCTCATTAATTTTTTAAGCACCCATTGCATATAACCAATAATGTAAGCCAAAAGAATCCTTGCAGCACTCCAATTTTAACTCGATGTTTCCAATCCGTACAAAATGAGATTGAAAAAAAAAAAAAAAA
>JAHLGO010000381.1:3808072-3844544 GCA_020615895.1 Ceriops decandra | reverse complement strand
ATAAAAATAAAATTATAAAGAACATATTTAAATTTTATGCCTATAAATTATTATTTTACTTTTATTATTTTAAATAGAATTTTCATATGTGTTAGAAATAAATAAATAAAACTAGTTATATATATATATATATATATATATATATATATGTATACAGTTACATGACTTAAATACTCGAATCATGTTTGAAGTCATAGTTCTTAATAGTATAATAATATATAAAATTATTCTTTATTAATAAGAACATATTATAATTAAATTTTTAACAAAAGTATTGTTAAAAAATGCTTTAATATAAGTAATTAAGAAATTCTACCGCGATGCACCCGGGAACAATCCATTTATGCTATGTTTGCGCCTGGGTAAGGCTGGGATTGCACATCAATTTGTCTATGTCTAAGCGTTCCGGAATATATTTTGAGTTAATGGAAAATAATATCTACCTAAGGTAATTGCAAATTTTGATTTTTGAGCAGATGAGTTAAAAGCAATATGAGTAAGAAAAATTCAGGTTTAAAAGATACAACCAAACAAATTTTTAGTTGTGTTTAGGCACAAACTAGCTGTTGTTTTCTTTTAGTTTTTTTACTCACCTAAATGCCTTCAATTGGCCATTTAAATCATTTTTTCACCAAAACAAAAAAAAAAAAGTCCAAAACTCACAAAAGTTTTTAGCACTATTACCCCAATCAAATTATCCACGACTTTGTTTGTAGGATTTCCTTTTGAATTATTTACTTTAGATATGAATGTAAAGTGAGTATAATATATCACAGAAATTTAAAAAAAAAAAAAAGAAGAAAACTTTCAGTAGAATCTAAAATTTCAATTTTTAGTATTAAAAAATTATAATTAATCAAATTAAATCACGAAAATGCTAATACAAGTGTGTGTGCGTGTGTGTGTACATATGATTAAGAATAAGAAAAATATATATTATTAAGATAATTATTAATGACAAATAAATATTAATAAAATATTATTATATTTTTTTATTCGATTTTATTTTTTGTTGTCCAGTTTGATTAACCCCAAGGGGACAGCTTCCTAACATCGTTTGAAATAAAGAAGACAGCAACCAGTGCAAAGAAATGAGAGCCCAGAGACACCCACGAGTTTTGCCACAATGACCGCAGGGCTTTCAGGCGGTGAAGCCGAAGAGACAGAACTCTTTCTTTTTTTCTAGCACTTCACAGTCACAGTTCATTAATATTTTTTTTTTTTTTTTTGGAGAAATCTTATCTACTCTGAATTCCATTGCATTTCTTTCCAATGAAAAATAAAAGAGGAAAACTGAAAGTCACTTCATATTGTTTTAGCGGTACAAAAGTCACCCCATATTTAACAAGCAAATGCAACAAACTAGACATAATTGGCCTTATTTTTCGTTATGGCAATACAAAGTGATTTGCAGTCACACAAAAAAAAAAAAAAATTTATCTTCTTGTGACATAATGTTAGAACCTTAATAATCAAGGTGGGGAATCCACTCGCTTTTTTAAGTCAATGATTAGATATAATTAAAAAAAAAAGATTTTTAGGTAATACCTATGTTTGTAAAATTTAATTGTGAATATATATATATATATATATTAGGCTTGTTTTTATGAATAGTAGTTTCGGACAAGATAAATATCCACCCAATCAAAGGGCCGCATCTCAAGACGCGAAGCCCCAAACCCAGACCTAAGCCACCCCACCTACTGCCGTCAAGTTTTCTGGGTTCGACTGCACCACAAATGATGTGATATGGGGAACAATAACAACGTTGTAGAAGCGCTCAACGTCCGGTTACTGGGCTCCGGCGACAGAGTTCTAGTCTTTGCCCATGGGGTCGGGACCGACCAATCGACGTGGCAGCGCATTCTCCCCTTTTTCACCCAGAACTACAAAATTATCCTCTACGACCTCGTCTGCGCCGGCAGCGTCAATCCCGATTACTTCGATTTCCTTAAGTACACCACTCTTGATGCTTACGTTGATGACTTGCTCAACATTCTTGATGCTTGTGGGGTTGAGCGCTGCGCCTACGTTGGCCATTCTGTCTCTGCCATGGTTGGTCTTTTGGCCTCCATTCGCCGCCCTCGCCTCTTCGCCAAACTCATTCTCATAGGAGCTTCCCCGAGGTAAACATTTAAAATATGCATACTTAATTATTGTTTTTCTTATTCCTTCTGGGATTTTGAGTTGTGGGTTGTCGTTGAATTTGGCTTGTGTTGAATGGAAGTTTGGAAATTTTTAAGTCGAAAGTAGCTTTTTAAATTTTTTTATTTAAAAAAAAAAAACAGATTCTTGAACGATGATGATTATCATGGAGGATTTGAGAAGGCTGAAATTGAGGAAGTTTTCTCGGCAATGGAGGCCAATTACGAGGCATGGGTCAGTGGCTTCGCGCCTTTGGCCGTTGGAGCCGACGTGCCGGATGCGGTTAGAGAGTTTAGCCGGACGCTTTTCAACATGAGGCCAGATATTACGTTATTCGTCTCGAGGACCGTATTCAATGCTGATCTAAGAGGAATACTAGGCCTAGTGAAGGTCCCCTGTCACATAATACAGACCTCCAGAGACGTGTCCATTCCGACATCGGTGGCTGAGTATTTAAGGACCCATTTGGGTGGGCAGACCACGGTTGATATACTCAGGACAGAGGGTCACATGCCGCAGCTGAGCGCACCAGCCCTGTTGGCACAAACTCTGCGGCGAGCTCTCTTGCGGTGAGGTGAGGTGAGGTGAGCTCCTACCCTTTGATTCTCGTGTGCGTTTTTTTCGGCCTTCTTCTTTGTGTGGGTGTCGATTACGCCAAGTTAGGGGTGGGGAGGGGTACTACAGGACAGTACAGCTATCAAGTGGGGTCCGGGGGGAAAGTAATAAATGGCGGAGACGTGGACACCCGGCGGAATAACTTGTAGTGGTGGTAGACTATTGAAGCCGGCTGGATTAGGTGAAATGATCTTTTGAAAAGGACGAGGATACTCGACAAGCACGTGATGACATTTCCCGATTTCCTGTTAAGCTTTTGCTTGTTCTCTAGCCTTTTGCAAGTTCCGTTTTCACCGGCGCACATGAAAGGTTGTGTTCTCAACGGTGTACTACTGCGTACGTTACAATTCCAAATTCAGTGAAGTTATCATTGGACTTGGTTAACTTAATAAGTTTACTGTCTTATTATTATTATTATTATCATCATCGTTCGTTGCATATTTCCGTCTTTTGATACCCGATTAGTTAAACGACGTGACACCTGTAAATATGTATTCAATGGTGAGATAATCGCCATGTCAGTGGAGTTTTCCTCGAGAGAAAGAGAAGAAGAAGAAAAAACAGAGAGAGAGAGATGGAGAATCCAGTCTCGTGGGCCAGCCCTTGCGGAGATCCACAAAATGATTGGCCCACCAAGTTGATGGGCCTTTGGGGCATAGGGTTTCTCTGCAGCCTCTTACAATGATCCATCGGATTTTTTGTGGCCTTTTGGATGAGGACTGGGATTTGGTTCATTTTCTAGCTTGTTTCGGATTTTTTTGGTGTTAGCTAATTGGCGGCGTAGAAGATAAGTGCACGTCTGACCAAAAACAAGAAGATAAGGGCACGTCCATTCACCGCTCTCCATGACAATTGAATAATTTGACTTTACGCAAGGCAAGGCTGAGAGAGAGAGAGGAAAAAAGAGCCAGAAAAGTCGAAAAAAAAAAGAAAGGGAATTTATATCCGGTTTCAGGATGATAAAGAGAATCCACATAATCATTATGCCAGCCAACTTATCAGTTAGTCTAATGACTGTCCTACAGTCCCATCGGATGCTTGTTTCAACGCTGGACCATCTTCGTTTAACCAAATCTCTCTACTGTTCTGTTTTTATCGTTTAAAATGTCTCCAAATAGCAGTCTCGATGTAGTCTTATAGCTACGCTGCTAGGGTTTTTCTTTGTTTTTTTTTCTTAATGACACTTTGGGATTGAAGCGGCAATTTAAGATTTTTTTTTTTCATGTTGCCAACAAGGATAAATGTAATCGTCTACTTGTGAAAAACGATTCAAAGACTCCTATATTAATTAGGAAATTAATTAATTTAAACATTTAAGTTAAAGAATGAAATTATTAAGACAAAAAAAGGATAAACGACAGGCTAAATTCTAATACGACAACGGGTATCGTTGCAAACATATGAACATTCAATAGGATTCAAGTTTTTGCGCCAGAATGATTTTTTAAATAAATAAAATAAACTGTTGCACCTCTAAGATAGAAAATTAACGAATTCGCTACACTAGTATAAATATAACCAAAAGAACTCCGTGTGAACAGTATAATGTTTGAAATGCTCTTATCTACACGCGGGACGTGACAAAAGTGGAATTTGAAAGTTTGCGAGGAAAAGGTCAATTCCCTGTTGCATGCCACCCAGCCGAGTCCGATATCCAGGTGGACAAAGAATCTATGGTTGTACCAAGGGAATTCCCTGTGGATGGTTTGGCATCAACGCCATCATGGGTAATAAATTTACATGACGAGGTTTATGCAATAAATTCAGAGTCAACAACAAAACGAAACATACACCCAAAAGCAAGGCATTATAATTGTCCGCAGATTTTCCAGCATGCCAGATTTGATTTCTCCGGGATCGATTATCGTGGATTTCGATCGCCTGGTGGAATTTTCGTAGTAAGCTAAGCTGTTGATTTAATTATTATAACGATTCAACGTAAAATTGATTGTGACCCAAACCTTCAAGTTGCGGGCTAACGGAAATTTCTCACACATTGCTCGTCCCGTCACAACAGCAAATACAGTGTGTAGTAGCAGTGAAATCAAACGACGGCAAGGTTCACATAACATAAGTCACGGCAAGTAAAGAAAATTTAGAGCCCATATTTTCCTTTCCCTGCTTAAAAAGGCACCAACACTTTTGCCCATCATTTTTTATGCGTTTATTATGTATGCAACTCATTGCTGAAGCAGTAAGACAACCTTTTTTACCCATGTCTCCGAGCATGGCCCGACCCTGAAAATGTCGCCAATTTACATCCGAGCACAAAGTAGGGAAACAGCAACCGGGGTCCCAATGATGCTTTCTCCATTTTCTTTTTCTTTTTTTTTTTTTTATAACTTTTAGTGTGGACTAGTAGCTTGGTCCGCATTTCTGATTTTCTGAGGCATGATGCTATGCTACAATGAGATGATTTAGCTATGCTTTTTCCGATTCCCTTCGGGTAATTAATTAACCAGACGGAAATGAGTCATTCGGTTTCATGGGCCTACCACTGTCTACGAGATGCCGGAGGCGTCGTAATGCTGTAAACTTTTTTGCAAAGCACCCATGTTGAAGCTTCCAGATTTTTATACAGTTTGGGTGCCTTGTCCACATCTTTAATCCACTCACGGTGGAGGATCGAAATTTACTCGACTTTTTCCTCTCGAATTAAAAGTGAACTTCAGCCCATCTCCATGGTCATATCTGTCGCCCCGTGTAATTTTTTTAATTGGATTTTTCCGCTTCACATGTTTCTGTTTCTTGCACAGGGTACAGATAAAATGACCTAAGGCCACTAGCCCACCCGCTGATTGCGAATAGGTTGACTCAACAAATCGCCCCGTCCTATTGACTAACGAATAACACGGGGGAAAATGGAAATGAGTGACGTACAGACGGAATTCTACTTCAAATTTCAATTTTTCTTCCCTCTCCTTGTCCTGGGGAGTTGAAATATCAACATCACTAAGATTAAAAAACAAAAAAAAAAAAAAACCACTTATTCTATTCCAAGTCCAACACACGCCATCTTGAACAGTATATACTCGAATGACAAATGTAATTGACGTGTCGAATTTCAAACCGATGACAAATCCGAAATGATCTAGTCCTTTTTTTGTAAAAAAAAAAAAATTGATTTTTTATTTTCATTTTCCACTAAGACATTTTTCGTTAAAATAATTAAATCTAAAGTTAAAATATATAAAATATCAAATTAACTTTTTAATTCAATTAAAAGCTATTCTAATTCACTTTATATTTCATTAAAGTGATCAATATATCACAAAAGAATCGAATAAATGAGTGCAGTCATTTTCTAATAATTCTATATAAAAAAAATTGTCCACATCAATCTAAATTTCATAAATTACGATGGATTGTGAGAAAAAAAAATAAATATAAACTATATGCATAAATTTTATAAAATATTAAAATCATTGATTCGTCAGACAGTGACCAATCCTGCTGAGGTCTGGTTTTGTAGCTTTCGTAAAAATACGCGTGCTTCAATACAAAATCATCCATTTCAAAAGAGGAGCAATTAAGCTCTCTTCCCATATCCCCGACTGGACGCTGTACCGGATGCCTAATAAATCAGAAAGCTCCACATCTAGTGAAGTGTTGGAATTGAGGAAAGTGACAGTCTCAAATCAAAATGCTAACAACATGTATTGATACGTCCAAACGATTCAGCCGTCAAAGTATGGGGACTCAAACGCTAAGTGAGCGAATAAGACTTTTTTTTATGAACTTACTACAATGATATTGCCCCCCCCCCCCCAGTAGTTGGGTCATAAATTTAAATAAAAAATTAGCATTAAAACAATTGCGGGTTTGTGGCAAAGAGGAGGACTTCATGACTTAATAATAAGACCTGCAAATAAAAAGAGAAAAAAAAAAACAAGAAGATAACAGTCGTGAGATGTGAATAATTGTTTATGGATTCGATCTCGTTGTATGGTAAGTGACCTCATGAGTTGTTGAGCGGGAACTCTCGGTTTTTCTTTTTTTTGGTTTTGGTTTTGGTTTGGTTAGTTTATAACTACGTCCATAGGCCACAATTCTAAACAAAGGAGAGGAGGCCTTGTCTGCGTAGACTGATTTCACCAAACAACATATCTTTTGCCAGGTGGGGAATAGCCATTGATGCTGATAACTGATACGCGAAATCGACGGCTATAGTACCAATGAGGAGGTCGCCCACTAACTGCCGCATGCTTGGCCCACGTTAGTTCTCAAAATAAAATCTAACATAACACTGATGCTCAGCAACACCAAAACAAATAAAATAAACTAAAATATTATGATGATAATATAATATTTTATATTTTATATTTTAATTTTATTAATTAAATTAAATTAGCTAGAATTAATTTATTTTTTTATAATCATTATATTATTATTTAAAATTACTCATTATAATATTGCATGATCTCACCAATGATTTGCTCTTGTAAAAAGTAATAAAAAAAAGTTAATAAACATAAAATTCTTTTACCACTTAATTAAATTCTTTTATATTAAACTAATGTAGCAGAGCGGGAACCGGTCACGCAGAAGCGGTCCTTGTACCTCTGTCGTTTTCCTCATTAATGATTGATTATTTTTAAATTAAAATAAAAATACATATAATTGTTTTCAAATTTATCTCTTATGTTTACTTTGTCAACTTGTTAAATTTTTTTTTAGTTAATTTGCTGTTAAATATGTCACATCGACATATTATGTTACCTAGTTAATGCTAATTTCGATGCCACATCAATTTTTTTTTTTACGATATAAGACTTTAAAATAAAAATAAAAATTGAAGAGATTGAAAAAAATGAAAAATTCCAAAAAAAAAAAATCATAAAACATTTATAAATTCAAAAAATAAAATTCATTAAAAAATTAAAAAATTCAAAATATTATCCAAAAATATGAAAATTATTTTCTGAAAGTAGGAAATTCTTAGAAAATTTTGAAATGGAAAATTTTTCAAAAAGAAATTTAAAAATCTAATATTGAAAAAGAAATCAAGAAAAAGACTGAATATATTTACAAAAAATTCGAAATTTTTGACGCAAAGAGCAAGATCTATTGTGTGAAGACAAGAAATTTTCTTTTTCTTTTTTTTTTTTAATTTTCCATGTTGTATTTTGAGCTTTTGAACTACTTAAATATCTTGCAAAATATATCTTTCTCTTTTTAATTAAAATTTTAGTTCTTAAAAATATTTTCATATTTTTTCTTGAATTAAAAAATTGGAATTTATTGAATTCAAAATTTTTAAAAAATTTCATACTTTTTAAAAATATTTTTAGATTTGATTTAAAATTTTATGATTTTATTTTAAATTTTCATATTTTTCACAAAAAACATTTCAATTTTTCTAATTTATAATTTTAATGATTCTTTTTGAAATTTTTATTCATTTAAATTTTTGAATTTTTAATTCATGATGTGGCATCTAAAACATCATTAACCAACAATATCATGACGCATTTAATAACAAATTAATGAAAAAAAAAACTAAATGAGTTGACAATAAAAATATTGAAGGCCAATATTTGAAAAAAGAAATGAAAATAATTTAAAAAATAGTCCAACATTATGGTTTAATCCTTGTCACTAATAGCGGGGAGGAAGACGCGAAAATCTATACACGACAAGAATAGAGAGGAATGAACCGCGTACTTGCCTTTCCCCAAGTTGCTCGAAAAATGGAACGTTCTGGTGTGATGAGGGGGTTCTTTGTTTTAAATTTTTGTGGCTAAAGTAACACGTCATTTCATTTGTGCTTTCGTTTCTTAACATAATATTAACGAGGATCTCATTGTATTCAAAAGGCATACGCTGAGAGCCAAGGGATATCAACCAAAATCAATATCAAAATTCGAACAAGCAAAAGAGCAAAAGAGAAGAGGCATGCCTGCCATTATACTAAATTCGGACACCTTGCTACCCACAAACAAATTCTACAATATCCGTACAAAAGTGTACATAGTTTTTTTTCTTTTCTTTTCTTTTCTTTCTTTCTTTCTTTCCCTCTTTTTTTTTTTTTCCCTATTAAGAGTTAAAAAAAAAAAAAAAGGAGAGAGCTAACGACTTTGCATGATTACACATGGGCGTGTGGTAGGGCCGCCAGCTCACACTGGCGCATCTGATGTTCCGGCAGCGGGGTTGTCGGATCTTGGTTGCCGTAGAAGCTCTATCAGTGCCAGAGCCTGTCCACACATCAATTACACACAAACCGAGACGTCAACTTCCTCCTCTCTTTTATCAGGCACAATAATTAAAACTCGAAAGCCTAGCCTCTGTAAACACAAAAATAATAAATTCTAATAACTATAAAAAATCCTTTTTTATATGACATATAACATATTTTTTGATATAATGTAAAGTTTTAATATAATATAAAATATTTTACATCTACTGAAATGTTCTTTCTTTCTTTTTTTTTTTTTAAAAAATTGAACATACGAGACAACAAACAGAGAAGGGTTAGTCAGCCAGCCAAAAGATCTTCGAAATTGAGCACACGAACTCATAAAAGATAAGCAAGACGTAACTAAAAAAAGGAAAAATTTTCAAATTGTTAGTCGTCTACCCTTCAACTTATCAGTCACCGGAAATCACGGATACATCCGTTCCCCAAGGTGCTGGATAATTTTTTTGTCAGGTATTTTGTTTTAGATTGTGTATTATTTTCCTTCATCTTTCTGCCAGTTACTGACGTGGCCAATTAGTGTTCTCTTTCCTTCCAGATATTAAAAGGAAATAAACAAAAATTAAAAAAAAAAAAACAACGTCGATTGCCAAAATTAGCGCGGCCACGTTTGTCGCCGCCAGACCGGGACGAGGAATTACGAAAAGGACTCACCTTTTGCTTGCCGCGATCAGTTCCGGACTGCGACAAGGCGACCAGAGGAGGAATCGCTCCTTCTCGGGCCACCATAGCTCGATATACCAAATTATCCTCACAAATTTGCAAAAGTATCGCAGCCGCAATCTCCTTCTGCTTCCGCGACCCGTCCTCGATTATCTCCACCAGCACCGGAATCCCGGCTTCCTCCACCATCGACTTACTCGCCTCCGGAATCGATACCAGTAAGTTCAAGACAAAAACTGACTTGTCAACCATGTTTGACTCGAAGTCAGCCATTAGCTCCAACAATGGCTTCATGATACCTGCTTCGACGGCCCTGATCTTGTTCTCCTTCACAGAGCATAGCGAATACAGAGCCGTCGATGCGTCTTTCTTCGCGCGAATTCCTCCTGTTTCTAGCAGGTTCACGAGAAGCGGAATCGCTCTAGACCTCCCGATTGCCACCTTGTTCTCTTCCACTTGAGAGAGGCGGAACAGAGCACATGCCGCGTTCTCCTTCGTCGTCGCCGTCCCCGTTTTCAAAGCCCAAACCAGCGGCCTAATCGCTCCCGACGAAGCTATCAGTTCTTTGTTCTCGTCGCAAAGCGACAGATTCAAAATCGCAGTGACGCCGTACTCTTGAAGCTGAGGATCAGACGGCGAGATTAGAGAAATCAGAGGCTTAATCGCGCCAGCTTTGGCGATTTTGATGCGATTCTCTGGCTTGTTCTTGGCGAGGAGTCTGATTTCCATCGCGGCCTGCTTTGCCTCGTCAATCGAGCATGAGCCGAGATCCGACACGAGCTGATGAATCAGATCATCGGAGTCGTCCGTCGCGCAGGCTATCAACAAACGCCGGCTTTCGGACGTCGCCGAAGTGAACTCCCCGGATCTGTCGCTATTACACTCGCTAAAAGTAGACGAATCGTCATTGGCAATCGCATCGTCGGAGCTCCGTCCCATGTAACTATAATTATTCTCTTGATTCTCCTTCTCCATGGCCATGACTCGATTAAATCCCCCGCTTCTTTGGCGGCCTCAAGTTTTAATTCTTATCGGGTAAAGATTTCGACTTAGAGGATCCGAATCAAGAAGGTATCGGGTCTGCCCCGCAGCTGGTGGGCAAGAGCAGAGCGAGGGAGAATTTTAGAGAGGCGAGCGGGGAGATAACGAGACTATGAGAGGAGAGGGAGAGAAGACACCTGGACAAAGAGGGCGTGGGGAGTCATTGGGAGGTGTGCTGACACGTGCAGTCTACCAAATGCTTTGCTATTAGTCAGTCCGGTCACTGTTTTTTCTTCTGCTCCTTGCTTTTGCGTCGAATTTCGATTTCACAAAAACCTAGGTGCAGGGAACAATAGCCCAAGAAAAAATAATAATAAATGAACAAATAAATAATAAAATAAAATACAATTCATTCATCATATTTTATTTAATTATATATAAAAAAAATTTCTATATTACTTTATTATTATTATTACTATGTGAATAATGTTCTCGATGTGTTATGTGCTAGCGTTTACTCTTTGGTTTTCAAGGTCGCGGGGCCGGCCGAGGTGCAGATGCTTGTTCTAGCGTCGAAATTCTGGCTAGTCCACTAGCTTGGTAATTCTTGCTTGCGGATGAGCACAGGGATTAGCTGAATGGCATAAGAATTTAGAAAATTATTAATGTGTATATATATATAAAAGTAAGTTATGAGATCTGTGCATTAAATCAAGTAATTTTATTCTATTTAATATTTGTTTTTATTGTCTTGAATCCATAGATATGCATCAGTTTGGCGAATCTATTCTTTCATTGTTCTTGCGTACTCTGAGAAGAAGCACTGAAATCTGAGAAAAGAATTGTCACTCGATTTGTATACTTCCCCAACTCTATTAGACAAAGATCAAAGAATGCACTCGTCCAATTGCAACGATTAAAGCAAGCTTATCAAAAGAAACAGAATAAAGCTTTTCTATTTATTATTAAAAGAAAAGTGTGTCTTGTTTTCTATCTTTCCACTTCTTTTATATCTCACTTTATACTTTCAGATTAAGAGCTATTCTTTATTTTTAAAAAAAATTTATTTTTTTATTAGATCAGGTCATATCTATGCTAGTGGGTCCATATCCCAACAATTATAAATAAAAAGACAAGCAAAAAAAATGCTCAGCATGCATGTGATCCTCCTGCCATATTTTCTTATACTCCGAAGTATAATTATTCATGAGAGCCTTGAAAAAGCTCCTCCCTAATTTCTTACCTCCCTCCTCTAATCACAAACCTCTTTTCCATTGGTCGGAAAAATGACCAACCTTCAACCTATCCAAGATATCCACTGATCCATCTTTGACATTATATGCATGCATCCGTCAAAGAAGGCGTTCTAAAATACTATAACTACTTGCCGAAAATGGCATTTGTTACCTTGTTTACTTTTTCTATGAAAAAAAAAAAACAATCGATTATAATATATTAGCTGTTAATGTAAGATAAAGTTGAGGGTCACCTATTACTTTTTATTTATTTATTTAAATTTAATCTCTCTGACAGAGAGGGTCATTATCTTTGTAATCATAATTTAAAAAAGAACTTGCATATTTAATCATGATATATCAAAATTTAAAGTTATTAATATATTCTTCATAATTCCTTATTTATTGTGAAAAAAAACACCATCACAAAAATTTTAATTTAAATCAAAATAAAAACGAACAGATCAAATTATCATTTCAAATGATTTTTGTTATTTTTTTATTAAAATTTATTGAACATTATTGTGCCGTATTTTCAAATCCTTTAATCTCTAGTAGCAAGCTTGGATACTGTTTGGGATGGGTGAAAATCTCACCACGTAGGAAATATTGGCCTGTTTCTAGAACTACGAAGGCAGATTAGCACACTTCTTGGTGTGATTTACAGCTTCTGAAACTTGAATTATCGTTATGTTCTCCACAGCACAAACACAAGAATGCTTTGTTTGATGTCAAACTTGATACAGTTTCAAACGTATTTATTCAGACCCTGTTTCTCTCTTAAGTATAACTTGCACTTCAGCTAGTTTCTAACCTTATTGTGCATATCATAACAAACCTCACTCTTACAGATTTCCTACCATCCGCAAAAGCCATCCCATCATTGAATTGCCTGACTAAGATTCTGGCAAGGTTATGAACTTTAATTTTTATTGAACGCTGGACATTTATATGCTTATAGAAATCGTTATAATTCTGATATCATCTGTTTTTTTCGTCGCAGTTGGAGGTATGGCATGCTAGCTTCACTACGGGTGTTGGCCTGAACAAGTCTCCTGCTCTTGATCTTTCAGCAACCATTGGTACTCCCAGCATTGCCTCCGGTGCAGAGGCATCCTGCCTTACCACTTTTGGCGAATTTGCCAAGTATAATGCTGGTGTGAACTTGACAAAGCCAGATTCTGGTGTTTCAGTGATCCTGTAAGTTCTCTTAATCAGAAACTTCATTAACCGTGCAAGATTTGCTTGATGCACAGAGAGTCTACCTTAAAAAGATTAAGCTGTTTTTTTTTTAGGGTGTTCTCATTCTTTTGTGTTGTTTTAGTGATTGAAAAAGGGCAATAATAGGGAACCGCTTTCTGTACTACTTGTTTTTAAGGGCCGACAAAGGAGACTCAATAAGAGTGTCGTATTTGCATCATTTGACTCACCTCGATAGGGGTTCTGTCGTCGGGGAGATCAATAGAGGGTTGTCCACCAATGAGAACACATTGACAGTAGGCTGTTCATATTTAGTGGATTCCCAAACAGTGTTGACGGCAAAGCTCAACAACCACTGTACTCTTGGGGTTCTTCTACAGTATGAACTGTGGCCCAAGTCCTTCTCACAGTTTCTGGTGCTTTCGACACCAAGGTCTTGTAGAAGACTCCCAAGTTTGGGCTGTCATCAGTTAAGTTAAAGTTCTTGGATGACGAGAATAATGCGTCCGCCAATATTTACTCATAGAACTTTACTGTTTTGGTGCTTACACTCCCAAAGAGGCATCTTGATAAATGGAAAATTTTCTCATACGCCTTCGATATGATACTCATGTTGCTTGCTGCACAATTACCGGTGGGATGGTGTTGTTCTTGCCGTTAACTGAACTGCCTCAGCCTTTTTAAGGGTTTTGTTTGATTATGACACGGTGACTTTGCTATTGGTACCACTGTCGAGTTCTCGGAGCTTTGTCACGCACCCAGTACTGATCAGCAATAATGTTTCCCATCGGTGCCAGGATCCCCATACCATCACACGGACAGATTATCCATAGCCCCACATTGACGGATTCCTGAAAGCAACCCACCTCTGCGTAGAAAGTCGCCATCTTTAATATATGCAGCGTGGTTTGTTGGTTTGTCAACGTTCATGTATCTTAGCATAATCTATTTCGTCTCACATTTAGTGAGGACCCAGTCTGATGGAAGGACACGGAATGGGATTTTTAGTTCGAGGTGCGTTTCCACTTGACTTTTTCCATTAGTACCTGAAACAGGCGTCATTAAATTAGGAGGAGCTAGATTTGATTTTTCTTTTTTTTTTTTTCTATTTTATTTGGGGTTTGTTTAATTGTAACTCTTCCTCGAACTCCTGACCTTAGCAAGACGAGCAATTAGATTAAGAGGGCGAGCGTGGAATGACTCTTGCTTGTTCTGTGGCCGTCGTTGATTGCCCAGGAGGACAACCACAGCATCTAATTATTAGTGTGATGCATGATTTTTCTTCCACGCTTTTGATTGAAAGGTTCCACTCAGGAAAGTTGTGCTGGTCCTCGCTAGGGCCAATCACCAAAACCAATGGCATCTGCGGTGAATTACACGCACTTGAACCATGAAATTGACCTAGACTCCTGATCGAGGCTTTTACAGGGCGAGAAGCAATGACGTGGCACTTCCATAGAAAAATACGCTGATTAATCGAGAATGGTACAGTTGAAGCAGGACAACCTTACAAAAAGTCATACAGTTATCGTGTTATTAATGTTATGTTATCGATTTGTAGTACGAAAGCCAGACAGGGGCTACTTTTTTCTTTTTATTTTTTATTTTTGACTCTTTTCAAGTTCAGGAGTATAGGAGAAAATTTTATCTCCAAGCAAAATGACTTGCTCCACCATCGTGCACTTTTCAACTCTTAACAAGATACTAGAGTTCGTTATTATCATTCGACGTTGGATTTTAATCTTCCAATTATCGATAATACAAATCGGCAAACAATTCAACGATAGAGCTATTATTGCCCAGATGTATAATTCAAAAACTAGAAAAAAAAAAGAAAAAGAAAAAAAAAACCATACCAACGAGACCTGATGGTAAAAAAAAAAAAAAAGCATTTTAGAAAACAAGAGAAGTACTCACCACACATGGACAATGTAACAGGAAGTGAAATCCCTCAAACTAAAGCATACAAATTGGGAATGAAAGAAAACCACCTAAAGCCACAGCTCCATTTTTTGGGTAATGAAGGAGATTTAGGCAGCCAGTGCCAAGTCCTCCTGGACACCTTGAAATACAATATCTCTGGCCATGTATAGCAGCAAAAACAGATCATTCCCTGATGCCAAAAGCACTTTACATGATCATAATTGTGGTAACACACATACAAGAATTTCCTGCACATCATTTGAGGCATGCTTTCAACTTCTGTCCAGTTCCCTCCATCACCCAGCTCCCACAATTTAATGGCTCTTGAGATCCCGTTGCTTCCAATTCCACCAATCAAATACAATTTCCCTTCACCATCACTCACCAATCTAACAAATGTGAGCTCTCTTGGCAATTCACTGTTCAATCTCTCCCAATTTCCAGTCTCCAAACCACAGCAAACTACTGAAAATGGCTCTGGGGTGGTAAAATACATGAAACCATTAAAATAGGCACCTTCTTGATGGTTATTTTGACTTAGAATTGTCTCAAAGCCATCCAATTTTTGCCAAGAATGGACTCTAGAATCGTAAATAAAAGCACAGATTGATGAAAAGGCAGAACATAGCATGAAAATTTTGTACCCAAAAGATGTGGAAAGTAAAGTGAGAGAGTCAAAAGCAAAAGGGTGACTTGGGAATTCAATAACCCTCGAGGATTTAGTCAAGAAATTGGACACAAGAAAAGAGCTTGAAGCGGGAAGAGAGAAGCAAAAGAGCCCATTAGATGACGAGAGAAGGGAACCACGTGGCGAACCAGCAGGCGCAGAGGAAGGCAAAAAAGAGAACAAAAGGGCCGAGTTGCGCCAGGAGCCAAAAGTGGAATCATATAAAGAAACACGATGGTAAAACTGCGGGTGAGACAGCAAAAGGAAAGCAGAGAAAGGAGAAGCGCAAGACGTGCGCTTGGAAATGAAGGAAGGAGAGAATATGAGAGATTCGAAGTGCTTACAAGTTGATCTCAAGTTCAAGAATGCCATAGGAGGCAAGAAAGAGAGTACATACTCGAGTAGCTCCCGAGGCAATTGGCTCCAGATTTTGGGATCCATCTCCGGCGAGCTCGACGGAGATTGCAAGCTCGTAGTGTTTAGAATCATGGGTTGGCCTTTGATCTTCCAGGAAGATGGAAAAATAGTTGCTTTCAGAGCTTGGTTGCTGCCGAAGTGAAACATGGCTACTGCCTATTAATTACTGTATTTGGGTTGCCGTTTCTGGCTCGAACTCGTAATCCTATCCTATATAACATGGGATTATTTAGAATCTACACCCGAATCTTTGTAAGCATTCGCACCAAGCAGTCGGAAATCAAAACACCCGTTTTGACTTTTGAGTTGTTAAAGTTTATTCTGCCGGCATAAAACAACCGCCACCTAAGTGGGTGTGACTTTTCAAGCTTTGAAGATCCGTTTGCAAAATCTTTTTTTGTTTCCCCCTGCTAAATCAAAAGACCCGCACGCCGTCCGAGAAAAGCAACAGTGGGTCGTCTAAACCTTTTCACTTTCAGGCTTGCTTCCCCGGCTTAGCTAAAGGTACGAGATTCCTCCCCATAGAAAGTAATGGCAAGTCAATTCAAGTCGTGATAATTATTTTTGAGCAGACAAATCGAGTAACACCTTTTTTTAAGTAAAAAAAAAAAAATATTATTAAATATAAAATGTGTAACTACTCAATAAATAAATGCATTTAAATTTCTAATGGAAAAGAACAGCCCTCAAAAAAAAAAAAGGGTTACAAATACCGTTCGTGTCAATTATCCCCCGAAGAGATCTTAATTAACCACAATAACTGAGGCCCTATGACTCGCTCACTGGCAATATACCTGCTCAAGCACCAGCGCCCAAGCATTAAGTGCATTTCTTTGGAGTTAAGCAGCGAGTGCACCAGAAAATTACATGAATACTCCAATTTTGAAATTCACAAAGATTGGCTCAACACAGAGCGACGAAATATAAAATACAGTGTATATGATGTACGTTAATTTCAAAGTAGACAAACACAGGTAGTTTCTCTCTAGCATTCCCATTCACAGCGGCAAAGAGAATCTCTGCACTGTGGATCGGACAGGAAAATTTTGAGATGCTATACATCGGTTCCAGATGTGTAAAATATAATAACAGAGATGGCTCGGGCATATTTAAGAAACGTCAATCGCTCCAGTTATCCTGATCCACAGTTGTCCTGCATTACATCAAAAACATATCAAGGTATCAGCAACTTGATACCTGCTGAAACTATGCACATGATCACAATTAATATTAGAAAAACTACCAATTCAAAGGATCAACCGCCTCATCGGAGATCACTCTGGATGGGGACCAGACCAGAATTTGCCTATCATTACCACCAGTGTATAGTTCCTGTAACAATGATCAGATTATCATGGTTGGGGCAAGAAGATAAGGGGCAGCAAGGACTTCTACATTTGTACAAGAGTAATTACTAGTGTTGTAATCTATGCACATAAAGATCCAAGGCACAAGAAACCCTTTTTGTCTCTCTCAACTTTTTGTAACAAGCAAGGAACCGGTGGCTTAAAACCAGAAGAGACCTTATGTTCCTGTCCTCACCGATGAGATTTTCTAGTTTTCATGAAACCCTTCGAAGAAAAAACTGCATGACTGGATTAATTACAGTTGACCATCTCTTCCTAGTGCCTCTCTTGCTTCATTGCTCAACACTTTAAGAACCTAATAACAGCACAAATTTCTCTGCCCATTGCATAAATGTTACAATTGTAAGTTGTAACAGAATCTAAACTTACAGATTAACAAACTCAGAAATCCTGGTCATCATTTGACTGCCATATAATGATTCCCAGAAATCCAATGCACGAAGGTTAGAAAACTGCCATGACACTCAGAAATTTAATCGAAGGTGCCAAATAGAGTTCCTTTATGATCAAAACACTGACAATTAGAAGAACTAACCGTAGGGCAAAAGAATCAAACCTGATCTTGTGCACTAAACCAGCAGCAGTTCACATACTCATAATGGCCACGAAACGTCAAACATGTGTGGCCTGACCAAATATCAAATGCCTAGAGTATTCAAAATTAAAGCTGCATTTAGTTAATATTACTATTTCTAAAGATATAACAAATGGAAAAGAAATTAAAAGGGTGCAGACAAGATGTCTACTTTCACTGCAGTCAAGCAAGGTACAAAGACAAGGGCTGAATCTGCAGTTGTGGCTAATTGAATCCCCTTGCTAGTTTGCAGGCGTGCAGTTTCGAAATTCACAAGTGTATTGCAGCCAGATTCAATATCCCACAGCCTTATTCTTGAATCCGATCCTGAAATCCAGAAGCCCAAATGAGACTGAATATGTCAGATAAATACAGAAAGACAAAATCGCTAACTAATGTTTAGAAATATAACTACTGAAAGTGCAGGTTGGGTACAGAATTAGTGACTTTACATACATACCCATAATTCCTTTGTCCCATTACCATCATCTTCAAGGTCATTAAGTTACAAAAAGTACTCTTCCAGCTACATATCTAGACCCTGGATTTAGTAATACTCTAGAACTTAGTAAATTACCATATGTGCTACATAAAATGCATCAAGAGGCAAGGAAGTCATAATGACTTAATCACTACAGTGAAATGCCATTGCAAAATGTGCCCATTGCATTCCCTTCAAAAGATTTCACCACATTTGCCAAAACACATAGCAGCCCTAAGAATCTCTGCCTCCTAGCTGCATCCTCATGTAAAAGAATCCATCAAAGGAGAAACTTTGTCAAAGTTTCCAAACACTACACTACTCTGTACTAATGCCATTTTATATCAGAACAACTAGAAACTATCTAATCTCAATGAAAAAAAATATTTTGTGCTGAATGTGGATCCAACTGTATAGTCACTTCAGGAAAAGATCAAAACATGACCTGCACTTAGAAGATGCATTCCTTCAGTTATCTTTAAACCAGTCACAGCACCATAATGAGCAGTGGCCCGATCTTGACTAGACAACATCCCTAGATGTAATCTCTGTCGGACAGGCCCCTTTGATAGAGTTTGCCCAAGAGATGATTGCTTTATTCTGTTCCCAGCAGCAGGTTTCTTTTGGAGTGCCTGTGGCTTTGCAGATGAGAGTTGAGCTGCTGATAAAGCTTTTAATGTTGAAACCTAAGCAATTATGCAAAGAGCATTATTGGTAGATGAACAGACACCATTTGACATGCCAAATCATGTTTAGCAACAGTGCAGACACACCTAAACTATTTTTAAAAAATTCAAAGATAGTCAATTGATCTTAGCATTTGTAACAACAGCAAATAAAAGAAAGAATTCTGCACAGAACAGGTATGTAGAAGTCCCAATTAGATTGATCCAATATCATTTTCACGAGTCAAGACAGAAATTCCATTCTTAGAATACTTATCATATATTTCCAAAGAAAAAACAGACAACACAGATTGAAAGACATTATTAATAGGGACAGGGATACAATTATAAAAGAGAGATCAAAACAAAGTACCTTATTCATTGACGAGCGAGAAATGACAGGCAGGCATCTCCCAAGCTGAGACTTGGACTGATCTAGAACAAGAAAACATCCAGCACGTCTGATGTCCCAGAAACGTATAGCACCATCACATCCTCCCGTGACCAGAACCCACTCACTAGAAGTAGACCATTCAACCGACATAACACCATCTGCTATCATAAAAAGTAATTATATTTTATCAAGTCACAGTGCTAGTTTGCATCTAAGATACAGATATATCCTAGAATGAGACTCATCATCATTCCACTATTTATGCCATATATATGCCAGTGGCAGCAATCCATCACTAATTCTTTCAGATTTTAACAGTCCAAATTTACATTTTACCAAGTGTAGGCCAACTCTGTTAGAAAATACAACTCAGCACCATATACTACATTTCATAGATAAACAGAATGTGCTAACTGAAACTTTAATTTTACATAACAAATAGTATGTGAGCACTTTAAGTAACAGTAACATGTAGACTAAAGTTGTGGTCTTCCCTACCAATAACAGAGATTGGATTCACACGCCACAGCTGAAAATAGCAAACCATCTACATACCACGATGACCAGAGAGTGTATGCGAAAATGCCCCTGAGGCAATATCACATAGGCGAACTTGAACATCTTCAGTTCCAGCAGCTATTAGCATATGAGATGTTGACAGTGGAGACATGGCAGTTTTATAAACCTTTCCAGGCAATTTAAAATTCATCACCACCTAAAATTCAAAACATCAAATTGACAAATCATAAAAATAACAGAACCATATGAAAACTAACAAAGACACACAAGTAATCATTGAGTATCAAAAGAAGATAAATAACCTGCGTAGTATTTGTATCCCAAACTTTTACAGTATGATCATAAGAGCCTGTAATGAAAAGTCCCGTGTCGATGGGATACCAAATAGCTGAAGACACAGCATACTTATGTCCAGATTCACGATGCTTGTCAACGGCAAATATACACCGATGCTTTGCAATAAGGCCTCCTCCCTCGTAATTGGTAGCCCGTTGGACATCAAAAACGGCAGCTGATGAATCTGACGCCCCAGATAACAAATATCTCCCCTCTGTCAAATCAACCTGGTTTTATAATCAAAACACGGCACCTCTAAAGTCTCTTAATAACAACTCAGATTCTGTTCTAATTGTACTCAACTCAGCCTCAGTTCCTATCACTGCCGAGTGTAATGAATGAATTCAAGAAAAAGATTTTTAGCAGCGAAAAGGATTTAAAAGAGACAACAGAAGTGGGTTTCAATAGAATACGAAGATTAGTGAAAGTAAAGTGTATATTACCTGGAGAGAATTGACAGAGCCCTGGTGAGGAGAAACAATATCTTTGAAGTTTGAGAGTTGAAGGCTGGCGATCCGTCTGGATTCAACTCGATACTTGAAGGAACTGGGTGGGGTTTTACCCGATTCTCTGTCACGGATTTCCCTCCACATTTTCTGCGCATCTTCGGCCTCAATAGAAGAAAAAAGGGTCTTTCTTTTATTCCTCTGTTCTTCCGAACACAACAAACTGCCACCTTTCCTTTGGAATTCTTCTAGACATAAATAACTTTTACAGAAGAATACAATACAAAACAAGAGAGATAGATGTGATTGAGATACCGGAGGCTTTTCGAATAAATCTTTTCTTTCACCGAGGCTTTTTGCAGTTCGGCTTCTCCGTGACGTCTGTCGTGGTGGATTATCTTCCTTGCTGGCCCTGCTCTGTTCGAGTGGGAAGAGGAAGGCTAGCCAACGGGCTAAGCCCATTTCGAGTTGATGGGCTGATGTGCCCATAAGTTTAAAAGTTCTATGCAATTCAGCGAGAGATTTTTTGGCATATAACCACAATAAAATAACAGAAGAGAGACAACAGTGCATAAGAGAACAGAGAGAGAATGATATTTCTTCTCAGCTTTATTGTAGACACAGAGGGCTATATACCGCAATTCAACGTTACATATTCTTTTATGTGGCTCTTATTTAATAAAGCGTTTAACTAAACCAATTTTACTTAATGCTAAGACATCACATCACAAGTAACCATAACAATGTCAATCAATAATGTGTGACGGAGTCAATTTATATAACCTCGAAAAGATTCAAGAATTCAAAAGGTTCTTGAATTCAACGTGGCTGTGGCTAAAGGCCCATATCCCTCTCAATGACTTCAATGTATCTAGCTTTGGCCAACGGGATAGCAAGATGAATTTGCTAGGGACGAGGATTTCTAGAGATGATAATTGCTAATAGAGAATACAAGAAAATATATGATAAAGAATAAGGTGCTATTTAAGTGTAACAAAATGAGTATTCTTTAAATGTTTTATAAAAAATTAGTGGTCTAATGACTAGGGCAAGATCAAAGAGAATGAAAAAGATTTTACAAGGTTTAATCATAAAACTATATGATAAAAAGGGTGCTTTAAAAGATTTCAAAGTTATTCTAAAAATTTTCAATATTATATCAAAGATAATCATTTATATTTTTGTGTAAGATAATAAATAAGACTTAAAACTTAAAAAATAAAATTTAGAATCTATGATATAAGTATAACTTACATGACTAAGTTAAAGAAATGCTTAATTATTGGTGTTCGCACGCGTTGCTACTTTTGTCTACATGTGCTGCTTTTGTTATCTACATACGCTATTGCTATTGTTTGCATACGCTATTACTATTGATCGCGTTGTTGCTTCTATTCACACACACTGTTGCTATTATCGCACTCTACTGTTATTGTCCACACATGCTGCTGCTACTATCAGCATATGTATAGGTTGCTATCACTACACGTTCTGCTATTGCTGTCCACACATATTGTTATCGTTATTTGCACATGGTACTCTTATTGAATTGGAGTTGGATGTGCTGCACTTACTGGTATCATCTCCCACACTTGCTACTAGTATTGGTAGTCCTTCCTAGACGTGCTACCACTACTAAGAAGCCTCCAAGATATGCTGCCACTGCTAGGAAGCCTCCTAGAAGTGCTGCTATTACCAGTCTCTTAGGCTGTTGTTAGTGCTGGTATAGCCTCCTGAGGTGTTGCTGGTTTACTAGAAGGCCTCCTAGTTTGTTGGTTGCTTCTTAGATTTACTGTTGCACTTTTTGTAAATGGTTACTGATTCCTGAATGATGCTGTCGTAGTCGTGGTTTGCTACTTGATGCTCGGACTTATTGCTATAATCTGCAAGTGGCTGCTTCGTTCTTAGACCTATTGTTGCAATCTACAGATAGTTACTTTGTTTTTGGGCCTACTAGTGTAGTCTATAAGTGGCTACTTTGTTCCTGGACCTACTACTATAATCTACAAGAGGCTGTTTCATTGTTTGTTAGTGCAGGACACCTTCTGCTAATGTTGCCTCTTTGTTTATTGGTGGAGGCACCTTTTGGTTTGCTAGTGCAAGCTGCTGGTTTGTTAGTGAAGCTATTACCTCTTTGTCTATCTTCCTTTAATTCTAGATTCATAGGTTGCTGCACCATCTTCTGGTTTGTCTCCCTTGGTTGCTAGATTCACAGGTTATTGCATTACCTTCTAATTTGTCTCCTTTTGATGTAGGATCTATAGGTTGTTGTAACTTGGTGAGAGCTGGCTATTATAGGTGTGGTAAAGATGGCTGTCTACTTCAAGTTTGTTGGTTTGCAAGACATATAGGGGTATTTATAAAACTTTGAAATTAGGGTTACACAATTATTAACAATCATTGTTGATTTTTATAAGTTGCTCTATAATTAACGACCAGATTTTAGTCTTAAAATTTAGGGTCAATGGTTAACAATCAATTTTGACCCCTAAAATTTAGGGTCACGGTCAACATTGACTCTTCAACATGTCATCACCGGTTTTTCCTAATGACCTTTCTACTTCTCAATGACATTCATAACCTCAAATCAACACATACAATTATGTGAGATAGTGTTGATAATAAATTCAACATTAGTTATAAAAAATGGGCTTAACACCTACAAATTAGATTTACCAAGAACTATGATAATGTTAGTATTACTTTTAATGTTGCTGACTTATCTTTGTTTGATGCAGGTGATTCAAGGATGAATCCTTTTGAGGAGGGGAGGAATGATGGAAAATAAGGTGTTATTCAAGTGCAACAAAACAAGTATTCTCTAGATTCTTTGTAAGGAATCAGTGGTCCAATGACTAGGGTAAGGACAAAGAGGATGAAAGAGACTTTATAAGACTTGATCATGGACTTGCATGACAAAGAGGGTGCTCCAGAAGATTCTAAGGCTGTTTTAAAAGTTTTCAATGCTACACCAAGGATAATCATTTATTTTTATGTGTAAGATAATTGACAAGACTTAAAACTTGAAGAACAAAATTTAGAGCTTGTGATATAAGTAAAAGCTACATAATTAAGTTAAGGAAATGCTTAATTACATTATAAGTTGTCTTAATGGGCCTTATTTTGTTTTGGCTTACCGGATTTTAAGTTAAGGTCGAATTATATGTAAAAAAGACTTAATTTCTTGAATTTATTTGGACTTGTAGGTTTAACTAAGCCTCGATACATTAATTAGGGTTGTATTTTGACTTTATATCATTAGTAGTAGTTTTTTTAAGAATTCTTAATCAAGGCAAATTTAATATTCCCAATCAAGATAAATTTGTATTCCTTAATTATAGGGATTACCTATAATTAAGGTTTTCCTATATAGGTATGTTAAGAAACATCTTTTCCTTATAGGATTGTAATATATATATATATATATTGAGGTTTTTTTTTTAGCAAACTTTGCTATACTTTCTTGTGTTCTTGGAAGAATACATTGTCTTGACTTATTAAAGGAGTGATTAACCTTTGTGGCATCTTAAGATTGAGACTTTTAAGACATAGTTTTCTTAGGGTTCTGATCTAATCAACCTAACTTGTTTCCCAACTTTCCAGAGTGTGCATAATAAATTTATTCAAGTATTCCTAGGGTAGGTCGTCTAGCGGGTTCTTTATCAATACATACATCATCGTTATTGCTTACTTATGGGAGGTTAAGAGACTCTAAAACCCATATTTTTTCTTCGTTATGTATAGTATAATAATTGACCTCAAATGTGTTATCCTCAACTAATTAATTTACGCTGGACTTAAGAAGCATTATTGTATTAATGGAAGGTCATGAGAAATTAGTCCAGAAACCTAATGACCCCTGTTGAACTTTTTGTAAACACGAATATTCTTAGAAGAGTGAACTTAGGACAACATTTTTTATAATGGAATTGAGAGACAAGGGACGAAGACACGCAAAAAAAAAGAGGAAAATGCTTTTTTAATTAATCTTGAAACAAGGGATAAAAGTCTTTTTTTGAATGTAACATTTATAGTTTAAATAGATGAAGGAGATAAATATCACATAGCCTTTATTGATATTCTTTTTAATACTTAACCTGGAATTATGGATTTAGGCTAAAAAAATTGAGAAAATTTTCTTAAACATCATAGAATCTTTCTAAGTCTTTATTTTCAAATTTTTCTTCATCATCCCTTTTAATTGAATTGATGAAACATCCTTTCTCATTTTGTAATTACATGTAAAGGTTTTCAAATACTTTCAGTACCTCGTCTTTATGTGCAAGAAATAAGACCTATGTAAACCTAATGTTGTCATTTATTATGACAAATGTATAATATTTGCCATTTAAAGAGAAGACTTTAATTGAAATAAAAAGATCCATATACAATAATTAAAAAGATTTGGAACTAAATAATACCTTTTTGTTCTTAAAATGACTTTTTAGCAATTTTCAATATGATAAGTATCACAAAGTTTATATTATTATATTTTAGTGTAAGTGACCTTTTTACAAAATTGTAATTGTTTTGTTTGGATAATAATTTCTTACTTATGTGACCCTAGTGCTCATGTCATTTCTGAAACTTTTTATAATCATAAGCTAAATACTTAATATTTGGGTTGGTAAAGGAATAAAGATTAATGATATAAATATTATTATATTTATTTATAATGAACTAAGTTTTATTTTTTTTGAATAAAAAATAGTATTAATAAATTTATATCTAATATTGAAAAGGCTAAGGATTTTAACAAATTACCAATAGATTATTTCATTATATCAAATTTTGAATTTAATATAGTTGTGGCTAAAAGCCTAGATCCTTCTTGATTATTTCACTATATTTAATTTTAATGAATGGGATAACTAGATGAATTTATTGCCATGGAGGATTTATAGAGATGATGATAATTAATTAGGAATAAAGAAACATATCTACATCATCTTTGTTGTTTGCTTATGAGAGGATAAGAAACTCTAAAAATCACACTCTTTTATCATGCATAATGTAATAATTGACCTAAAATAGGTTATGCTTGACTAAATGACTAATTTTTAACTTTAAATTCATTATTTTATTAATGATAAGTTTTGATAAATAAGTATAAAAGTGTAATTGACCATTATTAATCCTTCGACAAACATAAACATCTTGGAAAAGTGAGTTTGGAGCAATGTTTTTTTATTATGGAAGTCAAAGACAGGAGGCATGAAGATAGATAAGGAAAAGGAGGATGATGACTATTAAAGTAAAGGCTTTCTTAGTGAATTTTAAAACTTTATTAATAGATAAGAACCTTGTCTTGAATCTTTGGATATGGGAGTGGAAAGAGATGAAGAAGATGATTGATGCAAATCTTTCTTGATGAATTCAAGAACTATGTCAACAAAGAAAAGCCTTTTCTTTGATACTTTGATGTGGAATTATAGGAGTGTTAAAAAGAAGACAAAGATTACTATTGGAATAAAAGGCTTTCTTGGTGAATCTTAAAGTTTTTTGTTAAATATATAGATGTGGAATTATGGGAAACAAAGTTTAAATAAGATTTTAGTTTATTGGAATTATGGAAATCAAGATCTTAATTGCATTTTTATTATAAAGGGAGAGAGCGGAGGTAGAAAGGTAGGGTAAGGAAGAAAAAAATGTTAAAAGTTGGTATTAACAGAGTAAAGTTCTTTCTTGAAATTTGGAAGTGAGATTATGATGCATGAGGCATTGTAATGGTGAATTTATATAGTTATTTTCTCAACTTTAATTACATTTTAGTAATTTCAAGTTAACCAAAGTAAATTTAAATAAAAAAATTATTGTTTACCTAACACAATAAGATGTCTATATTTTTTTTAATTATTAAAATTTTTCATAATAATTTTTTTAATTTAATTTATCCTAAAATGACTTGTTAGGTCTTCCCTTATATAAGATCATAGAATTAAAGAATTGTCGTTCAATTTTTGAGATGATAGGGATAAATAAGGTGATTATAAAAGTTAGGACTTTTAGGTGCACAATAAAGGGATTGAGGTTGAGAGTAGTTACAATGATAAATTAAGAGGAGAAAGGAAAGGAGATCAGTTTGTAAGGCCATCATAATTCAATCCTTACATATTCATGTATTGTTATTATTAGGTTTGTTCCAAAAAATACAAAAATATATTATAAATGGATGAAAAAAAAATATATAAAAGATATAATTTGAAAAGTACAAATGCATTGTCTTTATAGCATATTGTATGAATAGTTTTGGCCTAAAAACCTTTAAGTTATACTTATTTAGCATTGTTTAAGTCATCTTTTACAATGATTAGCCATCTTATTTTGTTAAAATGTTATTGGACTAAAAAATTGTAAGAAATTTCTTAAGCATTACAAAATTTTTCGAAACCCTCATTTTCAAATTCTTCTTCTTTGTCACTTTAAATTGAAGTGATGAAGTATTCCTTCTTATTTTGTAATTACATATAAAGTCTTTCAAATTGTTTTAATAACTTGTCCTTGGGAGGAGAAAGAAAATTAATTCAAACTTAATATAGTCATCTACTATGACAAATACATAAGCTTGCCACCTAAATTGGATATTCTAGAAAAATCAAAATGATTTGTATGCATTAATTAAAAAGATTTTGAAGTAAACAATACTTTTTTTTATTTCAAAACGAATTTTAACCTATTTGTCTATTTGATAAGTATTGCAAAGTTTATTTTTCTCAAATTTTAACCTAGGTAACCTTTCTACAAGATTATGATTATTTAACTTAGATAATAATTTCATATTTATATATCCCAAATGCTTATGCAATATCCAAGACTCTTTATTGATAGAATTTAAACACTTAACATTTTAGTTAGTAAGGGAATGAAGATCAATAACATAAATATTATCATATCTATTTGTAGTAAATAAA
Source organism: Ceriops decandra (assembly GCA_020615895.1). Classification (NCBI taxonomy): domain Eukaryota; kingdom Viridiplantae; phylum Streptophyta; class Magnoliopsida; order Malpighiales; family Rhizophoraceae; genus Ceriops; species Ceriops decandra. The sequence goes on along the minus strand of JAHLGO010000381.1, from coordinate 3,816,809 downwards.
GTTTCATTTATTTTGAAATTAGAAATAACACTTAAGCTTAAAAGAAATTTTATAACCATTATTACAAATTTAATTAATGCTAAGTAAATTGAATTTAAAACCATTAACTAAGTAAACATTATTAATAATAAGAGAACTTCTTTTACTAATATTTCTAATATTAATAATCTTACTTTTAACATTGTCATCAAATGTTACATTTTCTTTGTTAATTACTTTAAAAGAAAAAAAGGTTTTTCGCATGGTTAATCATAACTCTAGAGCATCCACTAACTAAGTACCATTTGTTTTTCTTTATCTAATTTTAGGTAACTAAATTTATTTAATCATTTCAAGAATGTTTTAATACTTTTTGTATTACCCTACAAATTTTTCATGTTATAATTGTTTTTTCTAATGTTACATATTTGAATCATATATCCAAAATCATCATAATAATGACATTTAATATGATATTTCTTATGTGAAAATGAACGTGACACTTCATTAAAATTGTACATGTAAGGTTGAAAAGCATGGAAAAAGGCATTAGTCGTACCACTGTATGTGATGGTTATGCCAAAATGATTTTTCTAATTAAATTATAAGGAACTTTATATTGTTGTGATCCACATTAATATATAAATGTATGATTTTTATTTCTATGTAATGATAATGTATGTGATTTTGTATGGACTGTTGTAAATTGAATTTTATGTGGATGATATAAGTAATTAAAGCCTATTTCAAATTTATCATTGATTGACCTTTGAACAAAACAAAAGTCAATAGTCAAGCTTTTCTTTTTCCTAACAAACTTTAAAAAGAAAGATTAAAGATTTTTAATTTTTTTTCTTTAGATGAACATTTTCTTCTTTAAACTTATTTAAAGTAACATTATGTACTTTTTACAAATACTCATTCTCTTGTATAAGTCATTTATTTTTGCTTTTCAAAATATTATCTTTACATTTTATTGTTTTAAAGTAAGTATTGAAATCACTAATTTGATTGCTTATTTGAAATTTTTTTTTTGTTTATGCATTCAACCCTTTCAATCATCTCAATATCATCACATAAGTCATAGTCAAAGTTCTAGAAAACACATCTAATTTGCTTCATCACCAAAGGATTTGTCTTCTGAATCATTAAAATCATCCCAAATGGCCTTGTAAATTTTCTTGGTTGGCTTTTTATTGTTTTTGTTGCTAGGACAATTTGTTGTAATATAACTAGGTTTGTTACATTCATAATAAATGATACCCTTATTCTATTATGTATAATTTTTTATAGATCACTTGAATAACCATTTACCATGTTGTTTTTTTTTCTTTAAAAATTTTGCAAATTTTTATGCAAGTATCATGAACTCTTCTTAATTATGCTTGATGTACTATCATTCTTATTGTCTTTTTTATCATCTTGGACTATTCTTTTTGCCAAAGTAGAGGCCTTAAATACCACACATTTCTCTTTCTTTGTGATTGTCTTTTTAAGTGTTATCTCATACATAAGTGATAAATTCACTAATTCATGTAGAAGTAACACATTTAAGTTCTTTAATTCTAAAATTGCAATTGGTTTAAAATTTATATCATAAAAATGAAAAGTCTAAGAAAATTACTGTTCTCTAAGTGATATATAAGTAGAAAGGAAGTCATGGATTAACTTTAGATAGTGATGTCAATGATTTAAAGACCATATTTTAATACCAATTATTAGTTTTAAAAATAACTTAATGGAGGAGTGAATTGAGTTAACAATAAACAAGAGGCCCTTATTGTCGTATTGTACAACACTCCTAACTAGTCTAGAAGATTAAATATAAGAAATGCTACTTTTACTTTCACAAACACATATTTTTGTGACTTCAAAAAATTTTGTTGTCATACTTACCCTTAAATTTGATTGATGAAGAAAGACAAATGCTAAAGCAATACTAACTGAAGTAATACTTCTATACAAGGTTGTATATGAATATTTCTTTGCTTTCCTTCAAAGCTTTTGTCAAAGTTTCCTGTCCTTTTGGAGAATTGATCAAAATGCGATCTGCAGTAGAATACCCCTTCAAAGGAATTGGAGTTGCCAAGTTGCAAATAGATCGATTTGCCATTTTTATTGCATGTAAAAGACTACAACTTTCCATGGATGTCTAACCCATCAATGGATTTCCCCGCCTGTATTAGGAAAAATGTAAGGGAAAAACCATTGCCAAATTAAAGGATTTGGTAGCATTGACTGAGAGTGAGGAACTTCATCACTATCTTTTTCAATTACATATGTTGCTCCATTCTCTTTGATTTGCTTAATTGTTATTGACTTCGGTCCCCCTTCCCAGCATATGAATGGCTTGTTTCCTAACACACTGATGAGCAGGGACGTATCTCTCTTCACACCTGAAGCAAGGATTTGGTTTTCTCACTTCGGTGCTTGACTTTTGTTCAAATGTTGGTGGTTGTGGCGCCATTGTCTTTTTAACACTCGTCATTCCTATTTGTTGTGGTAATAATAGAATTTTGAGTTCGAAGGACATTTGTGCGAGAGCCAGTGTTACAGGTGATGAGAGAGGGGTAGCGGAATACAAATTGCCCAAGAGACCTCTCCCACTTGTTTGAATCTGTGAGAAGTTAACTGAATAACAAATAAGGTAACTTAAACAATCACACAAAGAACACACCAATTTTTTACGTGGAAAACCCCTTCAAAGCAAAGAGGAAAAACCACGGGACACACCGGTCCAGAAATCAACTTCATTATAATCAATAAGTGAATACAACAGAGGTACACAACCTCAATTACATTAACCAAATTGAACAAACTCAACTTGAACCAAAGTGAGAGGCTAAATGAGTTAATCAACATGAAAAACACTTTTTGTCAATAATAACTCAACAACCAAACCTCAAGGCAGTAATCGAACCGTTCAAAATGAACCTCCAGATGTCCCCTAAAATGAACCCCCAGATGTCCCCTATCAGCTGTCCAAATTTCAGCTCAATCGGACCACGGGTCAACAATATATCATACGGTTTATCAATTCTGCCACAGATAAGAGAGAAGAGAGTTACCAGAATTGAGAGACTTCAGTTCGAATGGAATAACTGCACTTACAGTTCACATAAACTTAATCCAACTGTCCACAAAGAAGATCTATGTGTCCTCCAACTACTGACCAAAAATCAGCTCGATCGGACCACAAACAATCATATGATTGATCAATTCTACACACAAAAAATTGTCCAGAGAATAGACCTACGAAAACTGAAGAGAAGAAGGACTTACAGTGCTCAAAATCCAATCTCCACCGTTTAGAAATAAGAACCAAACGCCCTTTATCAACCATCCAAGTTTCAAGCTGATCGGACGCCGATATCCTTTCTAAACATAAAATTAAAGATAGTTTGCTAATAATTCTTTCTTTTCTTTTAAATTTTTTTCTCTCTTTTTTTTTCTTTTCTTTTTCTACTTCCACCGCCCGAATCTCTCCTTTTTCTCTTTTCTTAATATAACAAAACTTAATCTCAACGAGTATCCGTTAAATTATTTTTTTTTTTTTTTCAAAAAATTTCCTTTACAACAGGCAGATCAACCTACGGGCCTAGTTGGTTTTTATTGTCTGACAGACTCCTCCACTAGCTCTTCTTGGAGTCTGGCCAACTCATATAGGTGAAACAAGTCCTGCTGAGACATCTTTATTGCAGATCTTATAGGTCCGTTTCTTGCACTGATGAAATACTCTTCAGACAAGGAAGGATTGAGATTCTTCACGAGTGCCCGTAACTCCTCAAATTTCTTTTGATAGTCCACAACCGAACAGTTTAGACCAACTTGTTAAATTCCTCAATAATTGCCAGCAACTGTCCACTAAACCTCCTACACATATCTTGAGTAAACTACTCCTAAGACACTACAGTCTGATCCAATAACCAGGCTTCAGGCTTCTCTCCTAGATTCATTGCAGCTACTTCCACCATTAAAGCTTCAGCCACATTATTGAGCCTAAAACACCGATTGCATTTGACCATTTACTCCTTCATAATGGCACAAAGTTACCATTCTGCCAACCATTAACTATCGAAGTCTTATCACCAACACTATCACCGTCACCAAAAATGAATTCCTTAGGTACAGGCGAGAACAAAAGTGAGATAAGGACAAGGGTAAGACGTGAGCATTGACATTTTTTCCCATAGAAAATGTTAGCATTGGGCTTAGCCTATAGCCCAAATAGATGGATTACAGCCAGCAACAACTGCGACGGCTGCTGAATGTGTACCAACGCTTTGAATTGCCAGTAGATTTTTTTTTTTTTTTTGGGCTAAGAACTGCCAAGCAGTGTGAGGGTTGCTTAGGCATCTCAAGGGATACGCTGCGGAAGAGAAGAAATGGGAGTTGGACACCATGAGGGCTTATAGGTGATGACCTCGAATCTGATAAGCATCTCCAACGGAGAATCACAAACCTCGTCCAGCGTCCCCATACGCTGTTACATGACGCAACCTTGTAAACATTCCCGTGACTCGCAACGAAATACACAACGTCACTATCATTTGGGTCGCAAGCTATCACCATTGGCAGAAAGTCTTCGGTGTTTGCCGCCTAAATTACCCAACCACAATCATGTCTCTCAAGTAAACCCGTTTTTCCATAATCCATTCACCTTTTTCGCAGTCTTTAAGATCCCAAATTCGAATAAATGAAACAGGGTAGTCTGAAATTTGGAACAATCGCATCCTTCCCCTGCAAACTCCAACGCATCTAAAATAATAGTGAAAGAACTCTTCGGGCACATGAATGAAGTGTCGGAGTTCGCCACCCTCGTAAGGATCGAGTCCCATCCATCCGGGCCCATGATGCAAGAAAAACAACATTCCATTATAGTAAACAGCAGTCTCCCTATGGGGAGACAATTCAAAAGCTCTCTGACCACGCGAAACCACATTCTCTTTCCATTCACCAACGTCAGACGAGTAGATGTCCGCTTTAATTTTAAATTCGCTTGATGTGTGACTTATGCGAAGCACAGTATACCGACAAGCAGAGTAACTAGCATCGGCATCACAATAAGAATAACTACAAACAAACCCAACCCCATCCCGTAAGTGATATGGAGGACTAGGTGGGGCTGTACGCAGCTCAAGGTGAATGGATTACAGACATAATAAACGCGCCGCTGATCGTCAGTTGTGTTGGATCGGAAATCAGTTGTGTAGACAATCTAGGATTTGTATGAAGCAAAATAAATAAATTATTAATTATTTTTTAAGTTAGAATAAATTATACACAATTTACTATAATTAAATTAAATTATTTAAATTAAATTATTTAATTTAATTATATTTAATTTAATCATTTTACTACTCTTTTTCTTTTTTAATCACTTTATTAAATAAAAAATTATAGATTTCATCAGCTTAATAATATATTTTTTATAAAATTAAATTCATTACATTAACTTTTGTCTAATTTAGATCTTTATATACTAAAAATTATTTAAATTACTCGCTCAAGTATTAATACAAGATTTATTATTTCAAAACTTCTAGATGTTTAAAATTTAAAAAAAAATACATAAGAAAATTTTTTTATTTTTTAAAATTATTATCATTATCATTACTTGTATGATTTTGAATAATGTAAAAAAGAAATTAGTATATAGATATATTAATTTAATAAAAATAAATATAAAATCCCCCCTGACCAAAGGATTCCTAACATCAAAGAGTGCTTACAAATGTTTTTCAAACGAAACTTAGTCAAATTCCATTATGTGTAAATTACATTAATTTCCTGCTTGATGTTGCAGGCACTATCAAAAAAAAAATTGGAAATAGCAGCTTGGCAAGATTTGGCGGTCATTCAAACGAAACTTGGGTTATCGCCCGATGCCAAAATTTGTGTGGACAAAGCCTAAATGATGGATTTTCATTCTCCTAGCAGTTGGCAAATGGCTGGTATAACTTCTGTTTCAAAAACTAGGCCCTGGAACATTTGGTTAGGTATAGTTCACTCTCTCAGTGCTTCAAGAGAGAGAATGTTGAAAAGTTGTAATTGAACTAATTTTCACCCACTAGCACAAAATGCTTTTTGCAGGAATGCTGTTTGAAGGTCAGTAACTATACAAAGAAGCCCTTGTTTCGTTTTCAGTCTCCTTGTCAGTAGACCCAGATCATGTTCCAAAGTATAGTCTCGATGGCAGCAGTATTGGTAAAACTTGGTGCTCAATCTTTTCCAACTGCAAGAAGCTTCCTAATAAATGCATTGCGATTAGATCCTACAAATCATGATGGGTGGATGAATCTTGATTTGATTTCAAAAATGGAAGGCTCATTACAGCAAGTTGCAGACTTCTTTCAAGCTGCACATGAGCTCGCGCTGTCAGCTCATGTTCAAGGCTTTGTGTGATAATAAGTTGCAATTTTTGGAGGCAAAGGATTAGAACAAGGGACCTGCAACCAATCTTCTCTCACAAAACGACCTTGAGCTACACTGCAAGCGTCAACAGATAAGTGGCGTAAAATGCCTTAAGGACTACTGCCCGCCCCCCTTACATATGTTTATGATCAGACTTTGAGACAATTGTACAGTAATTCTGCTTAAGCTTTGAAATATGCTGACAATATCAAAGGGCTATTCAAATCAGACACTTTGCTTGAATCAAGACAAAAATTGGTGACAAGGGGACTGAATATGGGATCGAAAGTTTTGTTCCAATGTAAAAGGCAGATGCATAGGTCTTCACTAGTATCACTTACAGGGTAATTGTATCGTAATTGTTCACTTGAAAAACAAGAAAATATTGCGACGGTTCTGATACAGGACTCAAAGAGAAAGCATGAATATGCCTGTTGCAGTCAATTAAAACGGAGCAGATTAGTTGCGGCATGTTGGATGGCTTATAATTCAGGGTCGTCTGCAAGATTGCTGGTTGGCAAGATGACTGTCGAAGTCCCCAGTCCTTTTTTGCTTCACCCAGCTAATTTTGTACTACTAATTGAACGTTGATTACCCAAAGAGGTAGAAATGAAAATTATATACATGCGTTTAGATGGGAATGCCGCTTGCATGACAAAGTTGCATTTACAATATGATTAAATTGGAACCACAGGTTGTTTGCATTTTTACAAAGAGGAATGACTGGGAATGAGTTTTATCGTTGGGATGTAGGATTTCCACTAAAATCTTATCAATGTTAAAGTAAGCTGGTAAGAACAAGAAGACCAACCCACTGTAAATCTGGATCACTACAGCTCGCAACTGGATTTAGGCCAACACACAGACGGAGAAACGGGCGGAGGGGACAGAGAGACGGGGTAATCTCTTGTTTTTGCCTGCTACAGAGGGAAAAAAAATAAACCTCGCAGATGAACTTTGATTTAGGTAGTCATTGACCAGTCTACTTTCGGTCTGTGCCCCACGAATTATGACCGGCCATATCAGACTTTATTATGCGGAATGAAATTCACGGAGCATACCTCAAAAACAAATGACAATTCGCCTTTAGAATTGGGGACAATACGCCTTTAGCTCATCTGCCACTGCATCAAAATCATGAAGCACAGAGAGATCAAATTTTAATGTTATACCCAATATACCACAAATAGGAGCAACTGGCTAATGCAAAGATTCCACATCAAAGCCCAAGAGAACATTTTATTGAGTTTGAGGACAATAGCATTATCAGGTTGTTTGGTACCACAATAGTCCTCTAGCATCATTTCTAATCACAATAAGATATGGAATCATAAGGTTTTGACAAGCCAACCTTTAGCACTGGTTCACCCTGGTTAGAATTAGCAGATTGCTTTGCCATTGCTTGCTGCTGTGCACGAGCTGCTTTTCCTGCAGCAGATTTTTCAAATTGCTCTTGCCTGAAAATAAGAGCACCATAAATTCTACCAAAAACATTACTCAAAGCAAATAAAACGTTCCGTCAATTAATTTGTTCACAAGAATTATGACAGTGTCAGTAAAAGCTGAAATTTTCTATCAGGTCACATCATCACGGGAAAAATGCTAGGCTTGGGCTCACCTAAAACAAACCACTCTACGTGATTGCCACACAGCATAGAATAAAGTTAGGTCACAATGCTACAAACTATACCCATCTTTGTGCTCGGAAAAATTGTGAACTGAATGATGACTACTTCTAAAACTATACTTGCTATGCTAATAGTATTCTGACTAAATGAGAAAAGTGAGTTATTTATAGTGATTCTACTTCTTCAATGTGTGACTACAATTACTTGTTCCAGATTTCTATGGAACCCTTTTAATCAAAATTATTCTAGAATAATTTAGATATTTACAAGAGAGAATTTTAGAAACTCGACATATATGCATGTATTCAGAATGTTCTTTCCAAGTTTTTGAACAACAATTAAGTTAGGCTTCCAACAGACCTAATTTGACAATACTTTTTGGGAGAGACCGTGACATTAAGCTCACCTAAAACAAACCACTCTACGTGATTGGCACACAGCATAAGATGAAGATAGCTCACAATGCCAACAAGCTATACCCATCTACGTGCTCCGAAAAATTGTTAACTGAATGATGACTACTTCTAAAACTACACTTGCTATGCTAATAGCATTCCAACTAATCTTGGCCCACGGAAAAGCTAAGGCAGCTAATCCATGTTGTAACCAATCACCCCATGGAATTGCCATAGTTTGGTTTCACACTCCAATCAGCCTGGAAACCCAAAAACTGACATTTAGCATTTAGTTGAATATCTTTGGGGGGGGGGGGGGGT
>JAHLGO010000381.1:3742848-3795328 GCA_020615895.1 Ceriops decandra | reverse complement strand
AAATTAAGTAGTAAATAATAAATAATGATATGTACAAATACTCTAATATTTAATAGAATGAAAAATTAATTTTTAAAAATAATAATTTATTAATCAATGAATTTATCTAAGTTTCAATTAACTGAATTTCAAATGGTCTAAATGTAAAGTGACCCAGACATAAATAACTCAACTTGAAACAACATGAACTTGAAATGACTTGATTCGAACCCGACAAACGATCCCAATCGTTTGTTAGTTATTTGGTGAAATTGTTACAAATCAATAATTGAAATATGATGTTACTGTATAAATGTTACAAATTAAACTTCTAGCAGCAGCAGCAGCAGCAGCAGCAGCAGTATTGTGCATACTATTGCACCTCGAAGAAGGTATTGTCTTCTTCTTCACCAGCCAATGTTGGATGATATCTCAAAACGACATTAAGCAATGATCCAATTTATGTAACTTTACCTTCTAAAATTAATCATTGACGCAAAACTTGGACTTTAATGCAAGTTGGGCTATTTGGTATTTTTGAGGGCGAGAGGCATTCGAAAATTTTCAATGCATTAGCCATTGAAAGTAGTAAACTCTTTTCAAGGATGAAAATTTTCCGCTTCCGCAATTTCTCGCTTTAGAATTACGGACTTTAATTTCTGCTGTCGTTATTTGACATGGAAACGCCTCAAAACAAAATTACGTGAGTCCAAAGTCCAAATCCGAGGATTGGTTTCCCTAGAAATGCTTTAGGTATTATTTTCTTTTGGATTTGCCATCGCCCCCCTTCACTCTCTCAACGTGCCATGTAATTACTCACTAAGAAAATCTACAACCTGTAACCGAAAAGGACAAGTTGGACAAGAAGTGGAATTATAATGATAATATTATATACTAAATCCCATTCTTTAAAAAATTAAATTTTATATATTCAGAATCCATTAATCTTTTTTTTTTACACAAAAAATCAATAAATCCTAAAAGTTTATTAAGTTATATATTTGAAACTAATATATTTGTTTGAACCCAAAAAGAAAAAAAAAAAAAATCTTATGTGTGATCATTGCTTCGTAATAAATGGTCAAGATATCAGCTTTTCACCCAAGTTAGGATAACTCCTTGAGAAAATCCTAGAATCATATTAAAGATAAATTTCATCTATCTCACTAAGGATTGCCAATAATAAAACATTTGCATTTTTACTTTTGGAAAAATGTTATAATTCCAAAGAATTCTTGTACTTCAAGCATTATAATAAATTTAAATCATTTCAAACAAGCTTATTGTTTGTTATTTAGCAACGATTCCTTTCATATATTCATTCTTTTGTATGAATATTTGTACACAACACATGCTGCCATTAAGTTTCCGCGTTTGGAAAGTCATTCTACCCATCAATGGCAGGATATGACACCCAATAATCAAAATAAACAGTGGATCACTGGAACTTCATGGTTAACAGCAAGCTCGCCCGCAGATTTCAAGGAGATTGAGTGAGGAAACATCGTGACACCAGAAAGCTGCGTCAAAGAATATGGCCATTATGGACCTGAAAAGAAGACAAACAAAAAAAAAAAAAAAAACAAAGAGAGAATATGGTCATTTAGAACCAAATTTTGGTATAATTCTGGCATCCTTATGACCTTGAGCATTTGCAAAACTTTACACATGGCAGTCGTCTGCTTGATTGACAAGACTAACAAGAACATGAAAAATGCATAGAGACTATCCCACCGCACCCTTGCTGGTCTCCCTAGAGATCTGAGTCCATATTCAAATACTTGAGCAATGAATGATAATTAAAAATGATGCATCTCTCATGTTCACGATACCAAAGTCCAGGAAATATCACAAAATAAATGTTTGCAAAAACAAAGATTAATGCATTAGACAAATCACATGTTAAACACCAGAATGAGATATTGTTCATTTTCCAGTTTCGAGTTACAATTCCATGTTAATGCCAAGTGTATCAGTACCTTGCTTTTCAATATACGCATCCTAAAAGAAGGCAAGTGGACAAAGAAGCCAACCTTCCTGACCTGTCTACACTGTGTTCAGCAGTAAAACTACAATATATAGTAATCCCAGTTTCTTACATAAACTTTAAGTCCTGCTCAAGCAGCCAAATACAGAATGGCCATAGCTTCTTTGCCTAGGGTTTAAAACACAGTCCACATGTTCGAAGATACACTAGTACACATGCATACATGGCAGCAAAGAGGTTCAAGGCACAAGAACATGTTATCTCACCTGAATAAGTTTATCTGTCCTCATAATCAAAATTCTCATCATCCTTCATGTACTTCTCTTGCACCGCTGCAACTGTGGACTGCTTTGTTAAAGAGAAAGCTCCCAGTCCAATACCTTCAACTCATTCATCAATTAAACAATGAACATTTACTTGTGCACGTCTTAGTGCATGTAACTCTCACATTGTGAGATCCGGTAACATTGAATTATCAAGAAAAAAACTAATTAATTCCAACAGGTTCCATCTATGAACACTCGTATCAAAATCATACATCTGCCTTTTCACATGTAAAGGGGAAAATGCCATAAAAACTTCTGCAAATTTTTCTCAAATGAGTGGATTTTATCTTCAGCAAAGTTGACCAAAAGAAATATTGTAGGATGACCCACAATATCAATGATATTATCCCCTAGTAAAAGATCAAGTTCATATTCTTCTTTTGGTCAATTTTAGTAGATCCCTCCTTATATTTAGTTCATATATCATAAAACTAAGTTTAAGCACAACATGTTAGAGAAGATTTATGCCAACACAAGCCATAAGAAGCTCTTCTAGTCACAAGCATTATTCAGATGTGGACATAAAAAAAATATCGATATCAACAAATGCGAGGAGGATATCTGTAATAGTCCCAATCAACAGGACGAACTGCAATCTTGCTGAATTCAACAGCACTAGCCTCTATGCCAGCAAAGATGTACCCATTGCTCTTGTCTATCAACTTCACAAGATTCCCCACACTCTCTTTATCCTGAAAACAAGCATTTCAATAAGCACACTTCTGAAATTGCAAACTTCAAGAAACGAAGAAGCAAAAAGAAAAGGAAATGACCTGAATGTCTAAGGTTGTAAAATTGACAAGACTATAGTCTTCTATCACCTCACAGAGCTCCTTTGTAAGCTTTCTATAGGAAGAAATGTAGATAAAGTAAATCTCAGAAATACTAAGATAAAATGGATATCTCCCAAATAGTTACTTCAATCACAAGCAAGAACACTTTCCTTAAGTAACCACTGGCATTCATCTTCAGGCATCCAAGTTTATTAATTCTAAGCAGATACAGAATCTATTCATTCCAGTGCAAAATGAGTGAAATCACCAACGAGAAGCATCTTGACACTGAGCGGAACGAAATAACAAAATAGCTAACAGAAACATAACATTGTCAAATAAAACTCAGCATCACGTGCATGGTACACTAACAAAGACCTATAATAAGGACCTATACTTAGTTGCACGAGGATCCTGGTCGAGGTGGTGCTGCAAATAAGATAATTCTTGCACGTCTGTGTAAAAATCAAGGTTCAAAGCTGCAACAAAACAAAAACGCATAATTAGCAAAAATATGGCATACAATTGCCAAGTATATAGTACAGAAAATAAATTTCTTTCATGCTGATGCAAAGGAGGAAAAACAATAGCATACCTAATCTTCCATAGCTCTCAATAAGATCAATCTTAGACAAGACATTGACATGTGGGAGTTCCAGATGAAGCATGGTTGAAAGTGAGAGAAGCAATGCACTAACATATTTCCCAGGATCACTGCATAGATGGGCATCAACTAAATGCACAGCAGTCAACTGCATGAAATAAGGAACACACTGATACTGTAAAAACAGCATCCAGAGCAAAACCTAAAAGCCAAGGTCCCAGTATAGGGTAAAAGAAGGAAACAAGAAAAAGACAGCAGCAGAGTCTAATCATACCCTAAGGTTCAACTTCTTAATAAGTTTTGTGATGACATTCTTGGCATTTGAGTGAAGGAAAAATAATTCCACCTGACCAGGAAAGTCGAAAAGAAAGTAATGGTCTGCAAAGTAGTCATCCATGGTTAGACAATGCGAACATATTCAGTTCCAGATTAGTTAATATAGGTAGACAACATGAAAATATTTGGTTGAATCGACGCTCAAACGGCAATGGAATGCAGTTCTACAGAAAGAGGGAGGAGAGAAGGGAAGAGAGAGAGAGAGAGAGAGAGAGAGTGCATAAGAAATGGATAAGCTCAATCGTCCTGAACAGTATGTAATAAAATAAAGAGTGGGTCCACGGGAAAAGTATAGTGCCTTTTCAAAATGATAGTCTACATAGACACTTATAGCTTGAGCATGCATTTTAGCTTTCAAATCTCACATACACTAATACCTTTGATATAATTATGCACCACATGCCTACAAAAACACAAAAGTGCTTGCACAAGCATATATGATGGAATGCAATTCATGCACACTACTGTGAAGTTACAAGTCAATGAAACCACAAGTCTCTTGCAGAAGTGTGGATGGCTTATTCATCTTGGAAGAACATCAGCACCAGAAATACTGTTCTCATACTGATGGCGCAAAACAAATAAATTGTCCCAACACTTTCTGTGTTGGGAAATTGCTTTCTATTACAAGACAAAAACACATACATGGAAGAACCACCAAGTGCAATGTAAGAAAGTTCATTGGTGTAGACAACATGAAATATTTCCAAAATCCACACTCAAAACTTTGCAGATGCAACCATCCAGGCAGAAAATGAGAACAAGAAAGTATCAAAATGGAAAAGAGAAATTACCAACCTTTCAACAGAGGTTTGAGTTTAGATTCCAACCAATCAATGTTCTTTTCTATGTAGTCCATGCAATAGATGAGACCTAAGTAATCAAGAAAATCTCCTTTTTAGAAAAATGTAGGGAGGACAATCACTTCCAGCAAATCCAGTTAACAAAGCACCAATGCATCAAAAGAGTCTTTTGTGTTGTAATCTTAAAAAGACATGAAACATGTGGCATCCCAAAAAAGTTCTTTCATACTGAGCACTCAGTGCCCTCTCCTCTCCCTTTCCCCCTTCATTTTTCCATTTTTACTTTCCCTGTCTCTCCTGCTGAGGTAATTACCTCCTCAGCACCCGACCAACCATGACCTATATGCAGGCTTTTCATGCATATAGAGCAGCCAATTATCATCATCAATCCTTGGAGTGAACACTAAAGTTTTGGCAAATTGATTACAATCTAAACTGCCACTAAAAAGAAAAAGAAAAAACAAAAAGTCCTTCATCAAATCCATTGGCTTGCTCTTCCAGATGCATCACTCAGTTATTCTGTTAACATCTAAGAAAAAGATAACAGGATCTAATGGTAATCAGATAATGTAATTACAACCAAGGAACCAATTTCATATTCATCCAGAAACTTATTTCAAATTCATGGGCACCTAGAAATAGATGATCAAGTCTTGCCAGGGTACCACATATGCGATATGTATGTGTGTGTTTTATATATATTCTATAGTTCATCCAACTTAAAATCAATGTACTGATAGCAACAACTGGATATTTGGAGCAGATAGCAAGCATGCCTACCTCCATTGGGACCAAGAGAGTGTTCCACCATCACGTCACTTAGTTTAATGAGATCCTCAATATTCACAGCACAGTCATACCTGAATTCTTGTAAAGGAAGCTCCAAAACAAGGATCACTGAAATAAATTATGGCACTGAATATCATTTTTCAAAGGATACGGCAATGAATCATTTGCAGGATCCAAATTGATTACTGCAACTTTCCTGTAACACATTGATAAGATTGTTGTCAGTATAACACAAAGCAAATTTTTCCATTCTTATCATCTCCAACAATCAATAATGCATCAAAGCACATGCAAAACGCCAACCCCTCTTCCCCCAAAAAAAAGAATCAAAAACACAAAAAATATCCATTCCACCGCAACTCATTGCAAATGAAGCCTTGAATAGCCACTCCGTGACATTGAAAACCAGTTGGCCACCCACATTTAGCATAGCAAGCAAAAAGTTCTTCATCAGCCAATTCTATATAAATTTGGTTGGAATAGAACTGCTTTTGCACCAGTTTCTACATATGTTCTATCCAGTTCTACAATCGTGCCAAACCAAACAAGAGAGCCTTAAACGACCATTGTCGTCCCCCATGCTTCATCATTTATTTGAACTTTTGATATCCCCAGCAAAACGAACGACGCACTAATTCCCACCAGAATGTTCAACATGGTTACTCGAAGGTAAAAGAGTGAGTGAAAGTGAAATAAGCAAGAGAAAGAGTGATACCTTCCAATAAGCCCGAGGAACTGGGACATGCCGTTGCAGTATGTGGTCTTCCCTGAACCAGGTGGGCCTATCACCGCTTGCCCAAACACCATCTTTCCCTCCTTTGCTCTCTTTCTCTAAGAAAACCTAAGGAGAAATTAGATTGTAGAAAGTGAGGGTTTATTTGCAGAAATAAATAAAAAATATTAATTGCAAAAATACAGAAACAAAAAAAAAGCTTTATTATTATTATTATTATTCCTTTATCATTTTTATTTATCTTTTTTAATCTAACATAATAATTTTACAAAAAAATAAAATAAAAAATAAAAAATGAAAATAACTAACTTATCATTCAAAGGGGCATTCCGAGAATCGAACTCGGGACCTCTCGCACCCAAAGCGAGAATCATACCACTAGACCAAATGCCCAGTTGGTAATCATGTCCAATTATATTTTAATTTATTGTTTATAACCGAGCTCTGATTCGTTTTTTTTTTTTTAATCTCCCCAAAATTTTTAAAAAAGGGGTATTGATGGTTTCTAGAAGGGGTTCATCATTTGTGGGGCATCGTTTATTTAGTTAATTATTTTCATAAAAAGTATGATATAACTAATCATTCAAAATTAATTTCAAGATTATGATAAAAAAATATAAATTTCAATCAAGTCTCCATCTTTAAGTAAAAGGTTAAAGATTGAAATAGATATTTTTAATTCTTAATTAATTTTTTATAAGGATACAGGATGCAACATATTATTGCAAAAACAAAAATTATTGTCATCTCTATTTAAGAGCCTATCCCTAAGGACTCTTGTAAATTATGAAAGTCTTTCTTTTTTCTTCTACAAGAAAGACTCCAAACAGGCTGGTTTAATTTGCAATCCTTTGGTCTTGATACGCTCAAGCAATCATTTTATTTTCTTTTCTTTTCTTTATCTATTTCAGCACCATTCTGTTCCTACTCCTACTCTCCTTGGCCTGCTGTCATATTCCTATTGCTAATTTTCCTATCAACATTTCACTTAGTTACTCGTCATATAACCTTCAGAAAATATGCCATTTAAAGGTCCCGCCTTTTCCCATTCAAATTTTCCATCCGTAGAGCTGTCTTGTGGTCCACATTTCCATATGATATCATGGAATCCAGCCACTATTGTCCATTGATTCATAATTTCAAATGCACAAATACAGGTAATAAAAGAAAAGTCAGCCAAATGGGTTCCACACTGCACGAGCCTGGTCGAATTTGAACTTAGCAATTCCATTAGGCCAGGCTAGAAATTGAAAATTGAAAATTAACTTGCATTTCGATGGTAACATTAATGATGCATCTACTCGAGGCAGTGTGCATAATGTATGATCAAGGTCGCCATCAGTTTTAGTTTATGCACTCGATGATAAGATCTCCTGTATGGCTGGATCTAACATTTAAATATTTCTCGAGACAACGGCAGTTGGCTGCTTCCAAGCCGGACAAAAATGATTGCAAATAGCCACCTAAACTTTAACTATACAGAACTCAGAACTCTGCTTTGTGTCTCCGCAATCCTCATCAACTCACATTTCTCTCTCATCTTCCTTTCTTCTCTACTTCATTCCTACTCATTCCCATTAGGCCCTTCTGCAGAGAAAAAGAAACAGAGACACTGGTAGTTGCGTTTGCTAAGGAGGGAGGACTTGAAACCATGGCATTTGCAGTAAAAACCCAGAAATGCATGGCATGTGACAAGACTGTCTATCTTGTGGACAAGTTGACAGCTGATAACCGTGTTTACCATAAGGCCTGCTTCAGATGCCATCACTGCAAAGGAACCCTCAAGGTTTGCAATCTATGTTCGTAGAATTCATGTAGAAATATGTTTCCTTTTTTCTTTAAAGATTCATCCTTTCAGATATCTCTCTTGAATTATTTTTTTTTATAGGCCTTGTTCATCAGAAAGTTTGGTTAGGTATCAGAAGGTGTTATTGCATAAAAATGTTATTATGATCAGTATGAGATTTCCCCTAGCAAAAATTGGAAGTCTGTAGAATTCTAGAGATAAAAAATGGACAATAGAATTCTAGCTAGAACTGGAAGAAGATTTTCGGATGGGGGACATGGTCATTGTAAAGCACAGTGGGGTCAAGTTTCGCATGACGCTGCTCCTCTTCTGAGTTAAACTTAACGCATATTTGGTTACCTGCCGATGACGAATATTTCTTTCACTTTCATTCTTTGACTTGGAAACTTTATTTCTATTCAACAAAGGTTCCCAAAAATAATTTATCTTAAAAAAATTCCCAAAAAAATAAAGGAACTTAGACGACTCTGACTTTGTTATTCCACGATAATACACGCTAGTAGATCCGGACTTGTTTTTCAAATTGTGCTGGGGGGGGGGGGGGAGACGGTAATTAAAAAAGATCTAGAAAATGACATTGGCAGATTGATCTATTTGCAGCTTAGCAACTACAATTCCTTTGAAGGGGTACCATATTGCAGGCCGCATTTTGATCAACTCTTCAAAAGGACCGGAAGTCTCGACAAAAGCTTTGAAGGTAAAGAAAGAAATATTTATAGACAGCACAGTATAGCAGTACTACTTCAGCTTTTTTCTTTCTTCCTTCATGACTCAGACTGAAGTGTGAACCTTAGTATAAGGATAAGATAAGGTAACTCGAGTCAAGGAAATAGTATCTTTGTAAAAATGAACATAAGGTTGTGTGTATTTAATCATTTCCGAGAATGAGTGGGAGTTGCATGCACTAGGACCTTTTTTTTTTTTTTTTCTCACGACTCGAACTGATCTGCTTCCATTTGTAATTTCCTTCAAGACACTCCAAAAATTGCAAAACCGGAAAAACCAGGTGACAGTGAGGTAATGCCCTGATACTTAGATGATTTCTTGTATCCTAAAAATGAAGGCTTTGGTTGATCATTTTAATCCTCTTATGCAGAAACCTGCAGCAACTAAAGTTTCGACCATGTTTGCTAGAACCAAAGACAAATGCTTTGGCTGTAAAATCACTGTCTATCCAACAGAGAAGGTAGCATTTGCTGCAATTTGAAATAGAAAAACCAAGTGCTTTAAGGAATTACAATGCTACCCCTTGGAACTGATGATTTTTTTTTTCTGTTGAAAGGTTAGTGTGAATGGAACTCCTTACCATAAGAGCTGCTTCAAATGCATCCATGGAGGATGCATAATCAGCCCATCCAACTACATTGCACATGAGGGCCGTCTCTATTGCAAACACCACCACAATCAACTCATTAAGGAAAAGGGAAACTTAAGCCAACTCGAGGGTGATACCAATAAGGATTCTGTAAATGTCAAAGCTAATGGCGAAACAGAAGTTGCTACTGAATCAAGATGTGCTGAGTGAAGTTCCGTCTTGTATTTTCCAGCCGAACACTGTCGTTGCCATCACTCATGGGGTTTCGACTTCCCTGTAGTGCAAATGGCTTTGTGCTAATGAGACAGGAGAATCCCTTGATACATTTTGTTGAAGTTTGTGGACTTTTGTTTGTAATGTTTTGATTTTTATGATATTACGGATGTCCAAACGAGATGTTAAGACCAAGTTGATCAGTATATGATATGGCAAACTGTAATGGTGTATTTGTAAATTCTTACTGATCTCCATTGAATTTTAGTACCTGCCGTTGACTAGCATTGTTGGACTTCATCAGTGTCCTTCAGTGGCCACTGGTTTGGACTTTCAGATGCGAAATCCCAAAGGCTTTGGTCGACTGAAATGGGATACCGGGCAAGGATGGGGAAGAGGAGACATATCAATCATCAAAGGGCGTGCCAAATGATGGGCACCATAGTAGTTTGACGGAGTAAAAGGAGTGTACTACGTAACAACCATTTAGCTGGGAGCGTCTAGACAGTAACTAGAGTGATGGCCTATGCTTCAAAAACCAATAACAGCCAATTGCAGGATGGTTATTTGCAATTTCATAAACTATATGTTTCCTTTTGTATAATGTATACAGAACCTTTCCCCTATACCCTAATGTGTAGGAGCCTCGTCCCAGGTGCACTGTGACGATCTCTCTCTCTTTTTCTTTTTTTTTTTTGACATTGCGAAAAAAAAACCCAAGATCCAGGGAAGTGGGCAACACAATGTGACCAATCTATACTTGGAAGATTGAATGAACTGTAAGCTAGTAAACTTCCTTAACCATTGCCATTCCTTGGTCTCGACAGCTCGGAAAACCCTCTGTGTCATGTCATGCAAAATTACACATGCAGGGCAATGCTGGAAGTGGTGGAAATCCACCTTTCAGACCAAAGTTGAAATGAAAGGATGACCTTTATTATTTCCCCAACAAATGTGCATCGCCACCGAGCATTATGGCTCAAGCTACAATAATTTTGTACGCGGAAGAACTCAGAGAAGGGATATCAATCACTGCAGAGCTCAGGAATATGAGCAATATGCTTAGGAATAGGTAGAGTTGTCACATAGAAATCCAAAGCTAAATGTCACATTCCTGCATTGCCAATTCCTCAGAGCATGCCCAAGGATTTGTTGTAGTAGCTTCCAGGGCCTGGAATTACTAAATCTTACTGATGTGCACGATGGAAGAGATCACCTTATTCTCGATCAGAGGCCATTCCCAATGTATCTGGTCTGCTCTTGCATATGGCTGCAGAAGGGTCTGGGCTTTATATAGATTTTTTTTTTTCCCTCAACTTTCCATTTTATATTTATCGATTAGGTTCTTTATCGATTAGAATTCACGAATTATTTGGGACTGAAAATATTTTGTTAATTAAAATTTACAATTAGAATTTATGCCAAGTCTGTGCATTAGTGATCAGAAAGCATTATCGAATGAATATTGTGAATTCTCCCTAAATTCTCATTCTCTCTGACGATCTCTGTTCATTCCTCTGCTCTCGATTCTATTCTCTCTGCTTCTGCGATTCAGAGCAGACAGTTTTCGGCTGCTGATTATCGTCTTGTGTGTAAACCAAAGAAGTCGATGTTTCATAGTTGTGAGACCAATGTTGCGCGTAAAACCAAGAGCCCACATATGGCGTTCGACATTCCATCAACAGTTTCAGCAGAACTGATGCAAAGAATTGAAGAACGACTCCAATCCGTACAAGAGCTGAGGAGACTACAAGAAGTACCAACAGGACGCTCGGTTCTCGCAATTGAAGGAGTTACTCCATTGGAAGTTATTTCACCGAATCTCCTTTTTTGTTTAGACTGAAAAATAATTTTGTCCTCTAAAAAATTATTTATTTTTTTCTATTGAAAAATCTATTCAATAGAAAATTTAACTTAATTCTATCTATTATTATAAATTTTACATGCCTTAAGGGTGGCTCCTTTATTTCTGGATTTTGAGCACTGCCCTTTAGCAATACAAAGCCAGTTTTACAATTATATATTATTGTTAATTTTATCAACCTTTCCATTGTAATACTTCGCACAAAAACAGCTAAGACATATGGATAGTGAGGCAAAAATGGATTTGTACTGCATTTTCTGATTTCATCCACTTGGTTTCAGTATGGAAATTCTTTCTTTGTTGATGCAAATGCTGTAAATATATATCTTTTTATGGTTTCTGAAACCTATTTTGTCTCTTACAAATAGTTTTTTGTTGATGTCTTTCTAGATTTGAGGGAAAGTTGTCATACCAGAGCTGAATCTTAAAACATATTGCTTGATTTGCCTGGAGAAATTAGGAAGTGAGCAAGTAAATGACCGACCAATTGCACTCTAAAACAACACTCAGGTTTGATCATCTACAACCGACAATTAGAACTTCACTAGACTTGGTTCTCTTTTGAATGCCTGTGCCCTTTATCATAATTAATGCCAATTGGAATTTCTTTTGTGCAGTTTGAAAAGCAACTTTCTGTCAAAGATTGAATCTATTTTTGAAAACTTGTTTTTCAATTGTTATAAGGTGTTGAAGTTAGGTAGACAACTTGTCAATGCGCAAGAACTTTTTATTCCACTATTAGATTCCTCACATACCCCACCTCATTTTCCTGCCTCCCTCTCTCTTGCCTGTGTTCTTGTTCATGCTTGGTTAAATCTTAGTTGAACTCTGCCTCTTTGTGCTGTGAAATGCCAATAGATTTTATCCGGTCTAAATGTCGCATAATAAATAAGACAAGCTTCTCCAAAACGCAACCCATTTTCTCTGAAGAAACATGGCTGCCTGTGAAGCGAGATTTACCTTACATGCTCTACTTTTTATTGTTCTCAATTCAATTCAGTCACTTTCTTCCCATGTTCTATACTAGGCCAGGAAAATCAAAAGAGAGTGAAACGACCATTCTGATCATTGACTCTAGTCTTAACAGCCAGAACATGTCCAATTATTTGCTTTGTTGCTCTTGGACCAGCATCAGATGTAATGACTTGAAGTTAGGACTAGAAGCTTTGCATGATAGTCTTGCTATCACAGTTTGTTTTTGCTCACTAATTTTTATGCACAGTCTTGCTATCACCTTGCTTCTTTTATAATTCAGTTTTCATTGGGTTAGTAGAAAACCATAACTTTAATTTAAATCATATGCACACATATATAGTTGCTTTGTGGATATCCAGATGGCGGAATCTATGAGGCTAAAAAGGGTAATAGGAAGACTATCAACTTTACTGCCAATGCTTGGAAGAATATCCGAAATGAATTAAATTCGGGGGAACTTAATATAGAAGATATGTTGTCTAATTCGGGGGATGATATTGATAAAGTCATAGTTATTGGTCATATTCACCCAGAAACTTGAGGCAAATCAAATCACAAAGGATTTCAAGGTTATCTGATCATGATTGGGTGGTAGAAAGTTTGAATAGTTATCCAAATACTTGTTTTGAGTTCTTTAAGATGTATAAAGAAACATTTATCAATTTTTGTGAAAATTAAAGAAGAAGAAAATGTCATCTAATTTTGGATTTTTTTTTTTCTATACAAGAATAATCAATAATTTTTCTTATTATTGTTGGTCATAATGAAAGATTGGGTATTGGTAATCGGTTTCAACACTTGATTGAAACTATTTTCAAGCACTTTAAAAAAGTTTTAAGAGTACATTGCTTATTTGTAAAAGATGTTATTATATTTTTAAATTTTAATGAAATTTAGTTAGAAATAAGTCTAAATTGTTTTATTATCTTATTTTTTATTTAATACAAATAATAATTTTTTTTAATATGTCTTACGAATTAGTAATACCAAAGTAAAGTGCTATTTTGTTTTATTAATTATTGGCAGATTATGTTGAAGCAATAGACAATATTTATATTTTAGCATGTATTTTAGTTGTTAAACAAATCTCATTTATGAAAAATAAAAAAAAAAAGATGGTAACTATTCAAAATATAATGTATGTAAATTCATTTGATATATGATTTACATTCGTTGTGACAGTATAGAAGGCACGGCTTATGATGCAAAAGTATTTATGGAAATCGTGTTTCCCACAATATAAATTTTCCATGCCTCCATGGGACAAGTATTATTTAGTTGATTCCAAATATACATTAACATGTTTAGTTTTCTTAGTTCTTATTGCGAGAACGTTGTTATTTAAATGATTATAGACAAAGACAAAGATCTCAAGACCAAAAGAAATTATTTAACTATTTCTTATTATGTTTTGAGCGATAAAAATAAAATTTTCAATTCTTTGTATGGGTTTATGAAGCATAAGTATATTGTGTTTGTTTGGGGTGTAGTTCATTATTTCATTAGGAATTAAGGACAATTAAGTATATGTTTTTTTTTTAATAATAATGCTGATGAAAATATTTACATAAAGATGATAGTGAAAACCATAATTCTAAGACGTGTGACGGTAAATATTAGCCAAAGTTAACTACTTCACCTATGGTGTGTGTGTGAGATCAAATTGCACGAGACTCACGACGACAATACAATACAATATAAATACAATACACTAATTCAGACTGTTAATGTTTTACTGTTATAAGTACATAGTTGTAAAAAGCATGAATTTTTTTTTTTTTTTTGTATTAAGGTTTAATTATCTAAATTTATTTAATATGAAAATATGATGTGCACCACCTATCTGTTATCAGTAAATTACTTTTTGATATTAATTCTTGAAAGAAAAAAAAAAGAAATCTAGTAAAGAAGAAAAAAAATTCTTGATAAAAAGAAAAAAAGTAGACATCAAACACCAAAAAATAAATAGCAAACCGTAAAAATCAATAACCAAAATCTTATATCGTAACCAAACGAGCAGGAAGTAATTTGAGTTTTGTTAAGTCAGTTTTGGTGGTATTCTTTGCTCTGTATAGTCAGACAATTTACTGCAGCCTAAGTCGCACCCATTATGGGTTCAAATATAGCTTGCATCGTTCTCTGAGGAGTAAATAGGTTTGCCAAGATAAAAATTTAACCACATTTGTAGTTTCACAGCATGCATGAATTGCGAACCTCGATGGAAACCTACCCTTTTTCTTTTTCATTTTGTCGTGCTTCTGCTGAAAGAATTTTTTAACACTGTTGCAGGTCAATAAGTCCCACATACGCCTAGAGGTGCGGCATTTCTGTCATTCTTGGGTATATGAATGGTTGTTTTTTTTGGTGGAAATCAAGAGCAAGTCCGTTGTACCTTACTCGCGGACAGGACTATGAGAATGTATCTTCTTTTTCCTAGTTTCAGCCCAAGTCATATACTGGTAAGGATGAGTAGCATGATACTAATAAACTTGCATTTTTAGTTTCAGTTTTAGAGTAAAGCTCGGATTTATTTATTTATTTTTTTTTTTGAGGGCAAATGCCAATATTCGAAGATGGCAGGATGAGAAGGAAACTAGGCTAATAGCTAGATGTCTAGATATTCACTCAAAAGCTAATAAAAACCATACACTCTCTATGTCTTATGTGTACATTTTCTAATAAACTACTGACTGTGTTCAGTTCAATGTTCAGATATTGGTGTTGGACTGAGAACCGTCCCTATTCTGGGTGTAGAACCTCCAACTGAAGAGATGGTCTTTGGGCTCGCAAGATAATCTGATAACATCACAAATGGGATTGCTTGAATGCTTCTTCGCCTCACTACCCCATTCTATCCGCACCCAACATGAAAACCCATTTGATACACATGGAACCTTTGAATCAGAAAGTTGAAGTACCGCCTCACCGCAGATCCTTTTACAAGAACTACCGCCACATCGTCTGTCGTCACAGACCATGGTGTCAAGCCACTAACATTCTGGCTGACCCACCATTTCCTTGAAAGCAGAATTTGTTAGCCTCACTTTGTAGTTGGAATTAGGTATCACTGTTGCCAAAGTCTCAGGCTCGACCTCTTCTTCAACCTCCTCTAGCTTCTTGGGAACTTGCACTGGTGAAGACATGCTTGAGTCTTCATTGATACTGACGACACTTGTGCTTGAGCTAACAGGTCGAACGGGGTGAGGTGCTATAACATTGCTGGCAGAGGGTTCTTGCAATTAATGCAAGAGATCCTTCTATTGTGGGATTGGGGACGTAGCGTTCAAATCTATGATCTTTTTCCTGCCTGGTTCCGGGAAATTTAGTTCAGGCACAGCCACCCTATTTTCAGCCCCATGAATTGATGGAGAGGAAATTTGACCAAGTTTTAAGGTGCTGGAAGTGGGGATTCCAAATTGCTGTTAACAGCAATCAGGCTTGGAAGAGGAAATTGGGGAATTCTTTGGTTGAAACCCTGCAGGCCCAGATGCCTGGCAGAGGATATTGCATGACTTGGAAGGGAAAAGACAAGCGCATTAGTCCTTTGTCTTTTGATGTTGGGCGGTGACATTGCCGCTCTACCTATCTTTCCAGTTCTAATTGGCCCATCTTGTAATTGTGGCCAAAAGTTCCTTAGGTATGGAGATTGCCTGATTTTTTGAGACACGGATGAACTCTCATCCACGGAACTAAAAGGCTTTGGTGCAAGGCCTATACGTGGACATAATTTCAGTAGTTTTTACTGGGGTAGAGTAGGAACTCAGAGAAGAAGCCTGGGTGTGGTAGTGGTAGGACCGGTGAAGAAAATGTTTACGGGCTTGCATGTTAAGTTTGTGGAGGAAGAGAGGGGAAGTAGGGTAGATCCTGCATTCAGGTTTTAGGTTGGGGAGGACTGGATCTGGGAAAAGCCAATGAAAGGAAGGCAGCATGTGCCAAGGGGCAAGGAGACCGACGCTTGGGATCTGTACGGCGGATCTGTAATGTTGTTTCTATCCCCCTGCCCCCTGTTTCTATCCATCCAATCTCTCTCACCGTACCATAGAAGTATTGGGTGATTTTTACTTCTCACGCCAATGAGCAGGGCTCCTCAGGGTAAAGCTCGTGGAGTTGCGGCCATGCGTGGATACCTATTAAGATTGGTTTGGTATTATTTTTTTTAACGATTTCTTTTTTAACGTCAGTCTTAGCTAAAATACCCTTTTGATGGGCCGGTTGCTTTCGGATGTCTATTACACTCGTCAGCTTAAGATTGGATGGAATCTGATTGGAGGGCGACCTTTAGCAGAACTGCCAAGCTGTGGTGTTTGCTCCTCTCCTCTCATTAGCTTCGGTGATTTGGCTATTTGCTTTTGCCCCGCCATCTCTATTGATACTTCAACTCCATTTCTGAGCGTTTAGACCAACATGAAAGAATCGAAAAACTAAAATGAGGATTTGGGAGGAAAGAAAATTTGGATTCCAAATTTTCACAAAGAAATGGATGGAATTAATCCTGTGGAAAATATTGGCAATTGTGATGCAATGTGTTACATTCCAGACGATAATTAAAGAATTCTAGTTAGGCTTTTTGATGAATTAAGAATTTAATTTTCCTTAACCAAAAGGCTCATTAATTGTTTGGTAGAATACGAACAAAAAGGACAGAGAACTGAAGAACGTGCATCTATATTACCTTGGGTTTATTGGGCTTGGGCTCATGTTCAGAAATGAAAGGCAATGTCTTTTACACACTTCTCCTGCAATTGTCCCAGCCTTTTTTTGACGGTTTACCGTTTCCGGCCCAAAAATGTGAAGGGATTGTCATTATGGGCCGAGCAAATTTTCCAAATATTCAAATCTTTTTTGGGCGGGATATAATGAAAGCTAGGCCTTAGGTAATGCGTGAGTAAATGTTCTCGTTCATATTTTTTTCTCGGAAAAACGAAAATGGACGGGGATTTTAGACGGGCTTTAGGATCCTCTAACGTAGGGTGTGTGGATCCGGCCTCTTTTTTTTTTTTTTTTATTAGGAAATTTATGATGTGCATGCAACTAAGACAAAATTTATAAACAAATGAAGTATAATGTATTATTAAAAAGCATTATGTGCATAGAATTGATGTTTGTTTGCAAATTTGACTTAATTGTAAAAAGAAGGAAAGAAAAGATAAGACCTGCACTATTGTATGTAAAATTATGCATAATTTTCCTTTAAATACCATGGATTATTTTCAAGTAATTATCTTGCACTCATCAAATTTTGGCTTATCTCATGTACTAGCAATACATCAATGATGAGTTTAATACCTTTTGGAGTCTAAACTACAACTACTTCCTTTCCTTGAACTCAAATAAGAATCATATTACCAATTTTAACTTTAGAGATATAAGACATGTTAAGATTTAGGATTCAATGAAATTTGATGTGTACAACTACTATTAATGAGTCAAGCATTGTTACTTATATTACTGGTTGCAACTACAAAGAAAAAAAATTCCTTCTCCATTTATTGGTTTCCATTTGTTACAACTTTGAGCTTGTTTTCTTTTAGTTTTACAAATCCTTTCAAGTCTCCTTTAGTAATCTTTGGTTAGGTGTGTTGTCTTACTACAGTGATCATAACGAGGGTAAGGGTTTTTACTTCCTTTATTTTGCTCACCATTTTTGTTTTTTGTTTTATCAACTTATGGCTTTTTGAATTAACTTTTACCTTTAGAGTTTGCTTTAAAAACTCATATTTATATATATCAAAAGGAACTTACTTAGCAGTCTCAAAAGCTCCTCCTTACCTAAGGATTCCCCTTTGCTCTTGAGATTGGAGAGCATTAATAAGCTTAAACATAATAATTTTTGTTAAATCTTTAAAATCTTCTAAAGAAGATTTTTAAATTAAACTTCACATGCATACTATCAATAGTTTTCTTTACAATTCTTTATTAGAAAGCTTATAACCAAGTAGTTTAACTTGGTTAACAATCTTTATAAGCCTATCACTATACTTCTTAATAGTTTTTATGTCTTTTCTTCTTAAAACTTCAAACTCTTTTATAAGGTTTAAGAATTTCATACTTTTGGTTTTGCCACTATGTTTATACTCCTCTTTAAGCTTGTCCCAAGTTGTATTTGTAGTTTCAAAGTCCATAGTCCTATTGAATATTACCTTAATTATAGCTAAATGAATATAAAAGAGTGCTTTAAACTACTTAACCATTTATTCATTATAGTTCATAAGTTAAGCAATTATAGGATTTGTTGGAAAAATAAAAAGCACTTTCTATGTTTAGTGACCTTTTAAAGATCATATGCTTTAAGATAAATTCTTATCATCACAATCTACTTAATATAGTATTATCCTAAAAATTTCAAAGACAAAAAAGGGATGAAATTAATAGAGGCCATTGAGACAAATTTATAGTTTATAAGAAATCTCTTAGGTTTACATTCATAGGTGTTTTCCTCTTATTCTTTCAAATTTCTCTTTATGTTTTCTTTCACAAGTTTCCTTTAAGATCATTTATTGTTTCAAAATCACTCTTATTAGTTAATGTTTGTTTAAGGTGAAACAAAGTTAATGAACTAAACTAATTTTGCTAAAAACCAAAAATCAGTAAAGAGATTCAGAGAAGAAGATTGGATAGCTAAAGCATATAACAAAAAAAATATTACACTTGATTGTATTACATCATTTTGGTAATGAACTTAAAAGAATTAGCACATAAGTAAAACGTAAGTCATACTTTTTTGGATAATGTAATTAAAACAATAATTTAATCAAATTAGCAAGTAAATATTAACTCTTATAAACTTTAGTTGAAAACTTGCTTAAGTGGAACTAGACTAAATGGTGTTCTATACTTAGCTTCATAATGAGTTTATAACATGACTTCAAAAACAAGAAAATAAGTGTTAAAAGATTAATAAAGAATTTCCACTTTCTATTACAACCTGTAATTGTCATAACTAAAATTTGAAATAGTTTATATGTCTCTTAAGTTGTAATGTCCAAAATCAATGTTTTTTAGTGTTAATGTGAAAATGAGTTCACCTCATCTTTATAAATTGATTAATTATAAATTATATGATAAACAAAAGCTTATGAGATATGCTTATGTTATTAAATAAACATTAGAATACTAATAATGTCATACTAATGATAGATGTTAGACTAAACCATACATTCTTAATAGTATAAAACACTTTATTTTATTATAATATTCATATTTTTTGATTACCTTATATATGTTATAAAGATTTATATTTTCCTTGATTAAGAAGATTTTGAAAATTTTTTTCCCCAATTATTTTTTTAGCTATACATGTAATATACTTTATTTATAGGTAAACTTTGTATTTCTTGAACATAGTTTAAAATATCTTTTTGGAATTTGAAATTATTTTTCTTTTTTATTTCATTGTATAATGTCTTTGCTTTTTACCATGTAATTTAACAACTTTAAATGAATATATTAAATATAATATATGAATTCAAATAATTGCCAACTTTTATAACTCTTGGTTTTCTCCAATTTAATAACCTTAATAGCTTCATAATAGAATTAGTAATGGGTTTCTCTCTTATTATAAGTCTTTTAGTACTATATAACTTCAACGAATATTTTTAACTAGATTATAATGTTGGATTTGCACACAATGGCTTTAAATGGGTAAGTATCTACCTTATTTATCTTATCATTAGTTATTTAGTACCTATTACTTATGAGTATTATTAACCTTTTTATAAAACTTTTTGAATCAATCAAATGTAATTCCATGATATAATTACTGTCATATTAACTTTACATGGTAGCTACACCTACATTAATTGCCTTATTATTGGAGTTAACTTTAGTAAGAGAATAAAGAGAGGGATGAAGTTCAACTAACATAATTCAGTTGATAGGAGTGATGAATTCTATGCATTGTTTTACATACTTAATAAGCTTTTTTTGAGTTATTGTATTAATTCATATCCTTTCCTGGTTGATAAGGAATAATTGACAAATACTTAAAATTACAAATGTATTATAGCATTTTCTTTAAATTCAAAGTTTTTATAGAATGCATTTTTTTGTTAATGTATGTAGTGACTAATCCAATATGCCTTTTTCCTTTTTCCTTTTTTTATCTTTCAAAGGTAAGGATAGTATTATTAAAATTTTTATTACCTCTGATATATTATTTTACTATTAGCTCAAGGGGTTTGAATTTATTATACTAAGCACAAGTTTAACAAATGAGGAATTTTCTTGTTAATTTTGGTTGAGTTCTTTTTTATTGATACATAACTAAAAACATTAAAAAAGAAAACATTTGATTCAATGTTACTTTGTTGGAAATCATTTATGCATATACCCATGATAAATAAGTTAAGATGAAACACATAAAATCTTATATGCTTAGCCATCATTTTTCTTCTTTTCCTTTTATTATTATTATTATTGGTTTAAAGGGTTTAGGTTTTAAATTTTATACTTGAAATTAGTAGTTAAACAAATCTATCACTAGACCATGGTAGATCTTATGGTAAGTCATATTTTTCCCTTTTAAAGCACAAAGAAAAGGTGGTTACAAAAAAAAAATGATATATATGCCAACAAGTTATTTTAATATATGCTTTTGTGCTATGTGAGACCATATTACAAAGAAAAAGATTATAATGCATAAAAACTTATTGATCTTATCATCTTCTTTGACCAATCAGATTCTTTATGGTCAAAGTTAAGGAGCTTTTTAACAACTTTTTTTTTTCAAGATAAGACAAGAAAGTTAATGCTTTACAAATATTATGAAATCATTTAAGCATAGAATATGAATCATACATTAAACTTTGACACATCTTTACATACAAAAAATTCATTATTAAATGTAAAGGTAGTATAATTTGAAAATGATACCTTTTAATGATAAAAATTTGATATCATGTGAAGAAACAATTTTATCTAAAAACTTTGATGGTTTAAATTTACTTTTTTATATTAGAAGAAATGAGAATACAAAGAATAAATGGAGATCTACTACAAAAAAATTTATTAGGATAAAATTAACTTTTTTTATTGTAAAAGTACACTAATTTTAATATAAAAGAAAATGACAAAATAACATGTATATCATACTTTTAAGTTTACTTACATAAGTAACCTCATTAAAACAAACATTCTACCTAATCTCATTAATAATAAGGTTAATGTTTTAACTTTACAAAAGAGATATTATAGATATCATTTTTGACTAACCATAAATTATTTTAAAGTAAAAGCATTACAATTGAGCTATAACCATAATAACTATTATGACTTTATTTTCCAATAAACTTATAATCCTTTTCACTCTATCTTCTAAACTATAAGTTTAAGTTAGAACAATAATGAAAATAATTCAATCAACACTTTTCATTAGTTTCAATGTTATTTATACCTATCTTAACTTTTAAGCTCTCAAACCTTGAGTTAAAAAGACCTTAGTTAACATAATAGCTTACTAAGTTTAAAACAATAATAGATCGAGCTCAATTTTTTTTTCTAGTTTTGCTTCTAAAAAAAAGTAATTTTTAATCTTAAAATGATTTTTTTTCATAAGAAACAAGATTTTTTTTAAGATTGTTATAATTGCTTAATTGTCAAATTTAATCTATAACTTTAATTTAGTCATGCTTTAAGTCTTTTAAGACTTTTCTTAGCTAAATAACTTGATTAACTATTCAATTGTTATAATGTGCTTAGCCTTAATAGTTGATTGAATAATTGTTTCATTGTTCTTAAAATTTTAAGTGATAGCTTATAAACCAAGTGAGAACAAATGACTTGAAATGTTCTTAATATCTTTATAAAAGTTGTCTTAATCACTATTTAAAAAATCAAACAACTTCATATATACTTTTCTTTTATATTTGACTCCAAATCAATTATTCTTTTGATATATTTCAAGACTCATTTGTTGCTTTATAATGATCTTTACTTGGTGCTAGCATAAGCCTTGATAAGTAACTTATAATTTGTATCATATCAAGTTTTACAGCAAAAAAGTTGAGAAAAAAAGCTAATTAAGCTCTTATACATCCTTCCATCATCTTTGTATAACTTTTCATTCATTATTAATGAAGTTGAAACTAGTTTATGATTAAATATCTTTGAGTTTTCAATAGCATGTTTTCTTTGACAAATGAGAACATTCTAGTTTGACTAGGTGAATCTCTACTCCTAAAAAGAATGACATTTCATTAAGGTTAGTCATCTCAAAACTCTTATGCAAATTAAGTTTAAAATCCTTAATTAAACTATGGTTTCCACTTGTTATCACCAAGTCATTAACATATATTGCCATTATGATTCAATTAGCAAGAGTAATTTTAATATAAAGAGTAGTTTCACTTTTTACATTTTTTTAAATCCCAACTACAACTGATATTCATGGAGTTTATTGTATTGGGGTTATGAGGCTTATTTTAACCTATATATGGCCTTTTTGAGTTAGTATATTTTATCTTTCTTACCTTTTTTCAAAAGTTCCTTAAGCTACTTTTAAAAGCTCCTTAACATATATTTTATCTCCTTCTACAATTTGTCATTCAAGGAGGTGGATTTCACATTTAGTTAAAACACTTTCCAACTCTTTTACACAATGAAAGTTAACAATAATCTAATGATATCAACTTAATATGTAGTGTATAGGTTTCTAAATAATTAATCCTTATAATTAAGAATACTTTTTTACTACGAATTTGGCTTTAAGCTTTTAACTAATCCATATATATTTAATTTAGTTTTATAAATCCATTATACCCTAATAACATGTCTATGTCTTGGTTTATCCATAAACTTTCATGTCTTTTCCTTTTGAATTTTATTTAATTCCTTCTACATTACATTCATCTAATTATTAAACTTTGTCTTTTTTAAAAAAGTTCAAAGGTCTAAAATGGCAATGTAACTTCTCTTAAATGCATCATCTAGAAACCTTGTCCCCCTAATTAGTTCATCTTTAAATTTTACCCCTTTATCTATTGTAGGCCCCACTAAATGTCATGACTTAATAAGCATATTATAACTCCATTTTTTTTATTTCAACTTGAGATTTGCTCAAATCTTATATGCCTTGGTCATTAAATTTTATATTTCTACTAATAATAACCTTTTAAGTGTTTAAATTGAAGATTTTGTAACCTTAAACATTACTATTATAACTAAGCAAAATTCTAAATTCAATGATGTAGTTTGAGTTCGACTACTTGATTAATAGGATCAAAAGAGTTACTTATATGAAAACTTAATCATAAAATCAAGAATTACAATTTTATACTTACATAAGAAAATGGTTATAACTTGCTTAATATAGATTAGAACGATTTAATGTCAAAGCCAAAAGTTCAAATACCTTTTGATTTACAACTTTATTATTTTGAGTTTTCTCATATTAGCACTTTAAAAAAGTTAAAAATGGGACAAAAGTATGAAATCACAAAAGTAAAGAATTATGAATAAATAGAACTTTAATGGTTGCTCTTTTAAGCCTTTAAAGAATATGAAATGACATCAATTCTTCTAAATAAATAATTATAACTCTTTAAGTATGCAAACTTAAGAAAAACACTCTAACTTTTTTTTTTTAAAAAAAAAGTGAAAACTCTTTTAAATTTTCAAAGGATATGAACTCTTTAAGGTTTAAGAGAATTGTACTTAGGCAAAATTGATTTATTCATTAATTTAATCTCCTTTTTATCTAAAACCAAAAAAACTTAAGTTAAATTTAAAAACTACAAGTTAATAAAAGTATAATATTTCCAATGCTTGGGGTTGTTTTAAGAATATATATAGGAAAGGTGAGATACATGGGAAATGATAAAGTCAAAGATAAAAGACTTTGATTGGTTCTTTATCTTGAATGTAAGTTGTATCATTCAATTTTTGTGATCAAGTGTATCCCTTTTTACATTAAAAGCTAAGTTGTCATACAAATAACCAAAAACCTTAAATAATTCAATAGGAGTTTAATTCCATGTCATGCTTTATAGTGAGTTTTTCCATTTAGAGCTTTAGTTGGAAGTTTATTTAGTAGATACATTAATGTGTTTATAACTTCTACCCAAAATCTCTTAGATAGTTTCTTTTGAAAAATCAAACATCTTAACATTCATGATTATTTTATTCTTCCTCTCACTTAATCTATATTTGTTGAGAAATGTAATTGACAATATACTAACGATGGACTTTAAAATTTGCACAAAACTTATTAAACTTCTTTTAGTGTATTTTGCTTCATTATCAAACATGAACATATTAAGTTAGTACCTAGTCTAATTTTCAATCCAAGACTTGAATTTGAAGAAGACATCAACCTCCTCTAACTTTTGTTGCAAAAAGATAAATCTAGCTCATTCCGGTTAAATTATCAATGAAGAGGATAAAATACTTATTACCATTTATGAAGGAAATGTTCATTGGCCCACACATATCAATATATACAAGTTTGAGCTTTTTAGTTGCTCTTTAACCTTGATTGGTAGGGAAAGACGGCTTGACTTGTTTTCCATACTCTAGCAAACCTTACAACCTAAGCTGCTTGCATTTATACAGGGCACATCAAAAGCTAGCAACTTTTTATGTAACAAGCTTTTTGAAGAATAACTACAAGAACCTAGTCTCCTATGTCACAAGCTAGATTCATCAACTATGTGTGTGCGTATGCAATCGTTTGAACATGATTGCGATCTATTGGAAAGCTTTTGTTCTTCGTTGACCTGCCTGTCACTTGTATTTACTCTCCATTTCCAACTTTTACATGGATGAATAGGAGAAATTTAGGGTCTTGGCCTTTGTAGCATCAATGGTCATATGATGTTTGTACACTCATTGTCTATCAACTAGGCTTATGCTTTAACATATAAAGACCTTAAAATTTTGTTTCTTTTCCACGCGAGACTTGCTCCCCACCTTTTTTCTTTTCTTTTCTTTTCTTTTTAAAATACTCTAACAGGACATGATAGTTAATGTACGAGGCCATAGTTTAAACCGACTGATAATTAAGCTTTGGAAGCGAGTGCGACCCCCAGAGAATATTGACAGAGCCACTCATTTTGATAAACTCAGAGAGACAACGAAATGTCGAGTTAGGTCCACTCGGGTAGTTTTCTTCTTTTGATTGCCTGCATTATTGGGTTGGGGACGACTTCAGATTGGGAGGACATGAGCTGTGGGCGTTGATGGGTTTATTCATGTTAGTGACAAATATAATAAATTGATTTGCTTTGAGTTTTCCACTCAGTAAGCCATCTTTGGCGTGCTATAAACATAACCATAACGACGTTCGTGTCTAATTCTTTTTCCCTTCTTTCGTGATAAGTACATTCCTGTCAAATTCTTGAGTCTTTTCCCCTCGTGAGACATTGATGATCCTGCTTGCCTATCTCCATGACACGGTAATTAACGTTCCCAAGCACACACGCACACATGTTAAAAAGACTAAAGTGCGTACCGTGACATTCCGTGTTAGGACGCGCGTGAGTTTGGAGATTTCTGGTGGAATTTGTGGACTTTGAATCCTCTCCGATCCATAAAAGCACCGGCAAGGCTGTGTCCATTTCACAATAATTGCCATGGCCATTTTTTGGTACATCGGAATTGAATGCTCGACGCAGACGCATATGCATAAAGGAAAAGTAAGAATTATATTCTCTTTAACCTCTTAGGCCTCCCATTAAACGGTAAATTATGTATTTTTTTTCATTCTTATATATTTTATATTTTTTAAATTTAAATTTAATATTTAGATAAAAACATAAATTATTAATTACTATGTGTCTCCCCAAGAACATAAAAAATTCTTTTTGTATGTTGTAGCATAGCACAGTTGTTTCCGGAAGACAAGAGAATGAAAAGAAAAAAAAAAAAAAAAGGAGAGAGAGAGAGAGAGAGAGATGACTTTTCATTTTCAGTTGACGAAGACCTGGAATTGTTTGATTTGGCCATGAAAAAGAAAGAAAGCGAGACCTTTGAGTCTGGATTGTTTCGGAAGAGTTTGAAAGTGAGAAAATTAATGGTGGTGTTACTGTTGCCACGGCCACTTCGCAGCAACTTGGAAAAGGTTTGACCACTCCATTATTGCTTTTTTGGGACCATTTTTGACGAAAACTAGAGCCACCCAATCAAGGGCCGTGCTTCAATGGCTTCATATTCCAGTCCGATCTAGCAAGCTGTAAATCAGTCCTGGCTTTTAGGTCAGATGCCCATCTAAAATAGCCAAATGTAACCGGAAATAATTTATGACAAAAGTTAGGTGGCCAAGACTTAGTGCACATAAAAGCTGTGAAGTAATTATATTATAAATAAATAAAATTAAAAATAAAAAGAACTATTTTGGTAATTTCATGTAATTACCATGTATCTTCCTAATTGTAACTCCATAATGATATTCATCATTTATTGGATATGTTTTAGACAATTGGCTAGCCATTCCAACTCACTTAATGATAATTAGAAAAGGTTGCTCAATCAAAAAAAAAAAAAAAAAAAGTGAGTCTATAATTGTTTTCTCTTTTTAAAATATTTGAGCTAAAATTTTTTTTATATAATTTTACTCAAATCATGCGTGGTTGGGACGTTGTAGAGGCTGACAAATTCCGATGGACATATTAATAGTAATATTTCGTATAAAATTTATGTCCTTAAAAGCCATAAATCGATAAACCAACCTGAGTACTTACAAAGAAATTACGGATCCTTGTGGACTGGCTAAGGATCACAAGCTAACAAATCGCATGTGCACATCAGCGCGTACAGGAGAGTTTCTGGGACCATTTTGATTCACAAGTAGAGGATCCAACTGGCCCCCTTCTCATCGATCTTCTTCATGCATCCCACTTCGTCATGATTGTACGCTATACCAACCGTGAGCTTCTTCTCACCCAATTGAATGGTAATATATATGCCTAGAATTTAATTATTATAAAATATTAAACATAATTCCAAGAATACACATTATCAATATGGTGTATGCAATTAAGAAATTAATTCACTTGAAAATTAAAATTATTATGTAAAATGTGAAATATGAATCATATGTTATATTTTTAACAAGTTCTTTTGTATAAACAAATTAAATTTATTTTGATCCAAATTAAAAATTTATAATTAAATATAATAATAGCATAATCACTTAATCATAAAAATTTTAACATTACATAAAAAATAAAATAATTTTTTAGCAATATAAAAAGGGAATTCCGATGAATCAAACTCCCACTATGAAGTACAAGGAAGGTTAATCTTAACGTTTCACCGGCACTCGCTCTTGGCAATTTACGCATGTGGGTTAGTTTGATCGTGTCAACGTTTTAGTCTGACCTTAATTACAACTTGGTGATTTTTGCTGATAAAAGGATTCGCGACATTGTTGGAAGGGCCTCAGAAACAGATATCTTGGAGGTGCGAGGGTGAACTTCCTACCTTAAAATGGGAAGCCTGTTTTGTCACCGACCAACACATTGCACACAGACTTAGTTCAACTAAGAGCATGCTTACCATGCAAGGCTCATGTGTGCTCCTATTTTGATACACGGGACAAGTCCATTATTGAGTCGTAATTGATGTTCTCTAAGGTTTTACGTGCAAGCTAACACTTTTGAAAAGATTGCATTGGAATTTGGATGCTATTACAGAGGCTGACTGTTTGACAAGCAACAATGATAAATCAAATCTAAATAAGTGATGGGTCTTTTGTGCTTCAAATCAAGAAGTATAATCATAGTCAGGGTGCACAATCAACTGTCGATCAGTCTTAGCCAGTATTCAAGTAAGAACCGAGCAGTGTTTTAATCAGCAGAAAATGAACCAACAAAAAGGTGAAACGGCTTGTTGATAATGAGTGAGGGACTAAAGCAAAGCGTGTCTTGTGCGGGGACTTGGGACATCCTTAAAGAATTTTCTAATTTTTTGTGTGCACTCATCGAATACCACTTAAGGGCATCAATAATTCTCTCAAACTGGATAACCATTTTCATTTTCTTCTTCCCTCTTCAATTATCCGTTCTCTTGAATGAAAAAAAGAAAACAGGAATTTTGAGATCGGGTCAAGTCTTCCAAGCAGCATAATATGGCTTATGCATTTAGCAATTTTAATAGCTAGTAAACTATTAATTATCCGTTATAGGTTAATGATTCATGTAGCGCTATTAAAATCATCATTAAGGTCAAAGATTTCGTGGGAAGTGAAGGTAGAAATAAAAGTTCAATCCAAACTGGACCAAAAAAAAAAAAAAAAATTCATTTATCAAAAGTTAATTTTGAACAGCCTACAAAGATCAACAATAATTACCAAATTCGTGCGGGAAGACATGAAGCCTCTAAGATCTACTCTGCCTCGTAAGTCCTTGTGAAAGGGCTTCTTTTTTCTTTCATTTTTAAATTAGCAATGAGTTACATAGCAGAAGGAAGCTCGCTATACCTTATTCCTTTCTCTCCGGAAATTCCAACCAAACCTTTTCCAGAAGATCTTAAGTTTGTCGCCCCCTCCTCCCTTTTTTCTGAGAAATTATTTTGACCAGTGCCACAATTCTCACTATCTAATAGTCCATTTTATTTAATTATTAATTAGACAATTCTGCCATGGTACACACCACCCATTTTCTTGTTTTCATCATTGGCACCTCGTAACATTTATTACTGAAAACAGAGAGCAATTGCAACAAGTTGTTATTACCAACCATTTTGTATGTTTTAATTAATTAGGGTAAGGTCCAAATTGCATGTAACTTCCAAAACAGATTCTCCTCATAGACTTTCCTCAGAAAAAATAAAAAAATAAAAATAAAAAACAAAACAGAAAAGAAGGGGGAAAAAAAACTATTGTTATATATAAGTGTCTGACACGTAATATTTTTTTTTTAAAAATTTTTTTGTTGAAGGGGTTTTGGAATGATGATCACTTGTTCGAGGTGTCTTGGATAAATTTCCGTGTCCGAAATGTGTTGGACAAATCGTATTATTTTAAAAGTAATCTAACTAAAAGGAAGAATATTGTTTTGCCTATCAACAAAAATATGGTGTTACTGTTGATACTGTGGAAATTAGGTTAGGTCCACACTCCTCATGGATGACTAGTGTAATTCGCTGACTATTATTTTTTCATAAGAAAAATCTAAGATTTGACTAACTTTGTCTCTCAAATTGGAAAGTTATTAACTTTACAGAATCACAATTCCATGAAAATAGTACAGGAAACCCATAATCCTAAATTGTTTACCTTTAGCCAGTTATTTTCTTTCTCTCATCTCACTAAAGTACACCCCCAAATCCAACTGGCAATTTTGATTGATTCACATACAGATAAAATAAAAGAGGCCAAAGGATAGGGCAAAGGACAAAAATAGTCTAGGATTTGAATGTGATTCGTTTGGTTTTTACCTTGGCTCTACCATTTTTCTCGTCTATTTATGCGGAGGACGACAACATCAAGAGGAAGAGAAAGAGAGAGCAAACTCAACTCATTGTTTTCATTTTCTTTCTCTATCACTACTACAGTTCAGTAATAAAGAGCGCCAATATAAGAGACCATTTTGGTGTTTGGCTCTAGAGAGTGAGTGTGAGAATGAATAAGTCGGCTTCTCATTGTACTAGTGGTGGGTGTGAGTCTGGCTGGACATTCTACTTGGGTCAATCCTCCTTTTCCCAAAACCACTGCTATGGTTTTGGTGGGTTTGTTGGCGAAGATAATGCAATCCCGGAGGGTGAGGAAGAAGATCTCTCCATGGTTTCTGATGCATCATCTGGACCTCCACATTATTATGAAGACTGCTACGAACAATTGGAGAGAAGCAAGAACAAAAAGAAGAGCACAGAGAAGGATAGAAGCCAAGAGCATCCATATCTTGATGATACTGCCAGCTCTCCTGTATTCAGCCAGGCAAGTTTCAGAATAATTATTGTTGTAGTTTTCTTTCTTGTCATTACATATACTGTAGCAAAATAATGTGACAATCTTAATCGTTGATGGTATTTCTCTGTTCCTGGTTGTTTATACAGAAAGTGACTAAGAAAAAAGCTTCAATGGATCGTGTCCCTGAATTTTCACAGGGCTTCTCTGCAACACATTTCAAGGTATTAGTCCATTACTCCGATTTTTATTATTTTCATTTCTACATACCCACCGCTTGTTGCGCATATCTAGTGCCAATGCAAATGCTACTTTCATCTGTTTGCAGGGCAAATCTACATTAAAGAAGCACTTGGGATTCCTTCAATCTTCTTTTGCCGAGAAATCAGCTTCTAAAGAACCAGGTCAGACCCTTCTGGAGAATACACAAACAAAAAAAAAAAAGGAACTTTTGAGGATTCACCTACTAGGCTATAACTCCTGATGGGCTAATTGTAGTTTGATTTATACCTTGGCAGGTGGCTTTCAAGGAAGAAATTGGAAGTGATAAATGTCAATGATTGGCATTCTTTTTAACCTTTTCTCTCTGCCACCTTAGTTGCTGTGGAGAGAGATGGAATGGGAAGCGTAAAAGCAAAAAGGCCAGTAGATCTCAAATGGATTCTGTTCCTTTCTTTTGTTGTTTTACCTTATTTTTCAAATTCTTCTCGTTTTTTTGATGTGTTCCTGTCAATTTAGTGGGATTCCCCATACCCTTTTCTTCTTTTGGCACTAACAGGCATCAAATAAGGAAACTAGGTCTCCTGCGCAGTGTTGCCACCTCCATAGTTCCCCCACATCAGCACCAATTTTATTCAAATTTACTGAGGGGAAAACATTATCACATTTGATTGAAAATTGTGCCTCCTGGAGGACTAAAGCTTAGCTGTCAGAATTTTACTGAATCTAATACAATAACCAAGTTTGCAATCTGGTAATTCAATAAGTGTAGAAACGACAACAAAGATTGGTAAAGATAGATTGTGGTGCTTCGAAGAACAAGTGTCCTGGCATTAAACCATATATGAACAGGACATCCATTTGCACCCCACCCAAGCGGGCATCCACACACACATACGAGCCATGGCCAAAAGCACATACCAATCTTTGAGCCCAATGAGTGACCCACCTCTTCTTTCCAATCAGCAACTGCCAGGCTAGCTTAAAATCTAGCTGGTAATAGGATTGATAAATCGGGTCCACTTCTAGAGCCGATCCAGACAAAAATCTATTCAGATGGAAGCAACCAAAAGGTCAGCCTCATTTTCCAACAGAAGGCACCAAAAAGTGGCACCCAACCACACTTCATAGCTACCTACAACTAGGAATGTGATCCATACAAAATATTGATGCAATTATTGAAGTTTGTTTTGATGGGTTTGCTTCCAAATCTTTTTTGGAGGAATTCCCATACTCAGAATCAAAACTCCATATCCTGGAAAAGGAATTTGATTTTGGGCAAAAGGATGAGGCCTCCATCTCTGTCACCATGTCAATCATCCATTTCTTTTCGCAGTTTCTTTTTCATAATAATTGACCTTTCGGCTTGAGGGCATTGATGCCGACTGCAAGATGATGGCTTGATCATGTAACTATCTAAACAAGGATACAATAATTTGATAGCGGCAAGACACCAAAACAGATTAGCTTGGCAGTTGGAGGTAGCAAAAAAAAAAAAAATCAGATCTTGTTGCATATAGGAAAGAAAAAGAAAGAGCCAACGTGGGAATCTTTCACATGAAACTCACAGGCCAGGAGAGATGGTTGCTAAACTACGTGAGCACCTGTGACCTATCAAAACAAAATAGTTCCTGTAACTTGTAGGAATAAACCAATTACATTTTTGCCAATGACTTTGTGATAAGTGAATCAGTCTCATCATCATCCCAATTCGTAAATCCTTGAAACAAAGATTGTCACCATCCTATCCGCAATTATCTTGACGGTTGGAGCGGATCTGTTGCGAATTGTAACCTTATCGACATATCACGAAAAATTGGTATATTCAACAGCATAAAAAGATAGAAGCCTAAGTTGGGGGCTTTTTGTCCAGTCAGGGTTTATGAAATGTAGGGCATGAAACAAGCAAACCAATCGCGCTCACAGTCGCACGTTCTGCTATCAATGCTACGTACTATACATAATCAATCAATTGAATACCAATGTCACCAAACCTTTTCCAATTTTTCGCAATAAATCGTTGGCCCCCTCGTTCCAACAACTGGCACATATCATTCCATAGGGGAGGAAAGTGGGGAACAGCGCTCAGAGTTATTACTTAGTAGGACAGAAGTCACCTGGAAATTCTTTTTGAGCTTAGTTGAGCGGCCTCTGGCTTCAGTTGGCTGCACTTTCCTCCGTTTGCATGATTCTTGACTAACCAAACAGGCAATGCA
Organism: Ceriops decandra; assembly: GCA_020615895.1. Taxonomy (NCBI): domain Eukaryota; kingdom Viridiplantae; phylum Streptophyta; class Magnoliopsida; order Malpighiales; family Rhizophoraceae; genus Ceriops; species Ceriops decandra. The sequence goes on along the minus strand of JAHLGO010000381.1, from coordinate 3,762,547 downwards.
CTTTCCCTTCCTACGTCAAGCAAAACTCCCTCCACCATGAAAGGAAACCATCATTCACGTTACATGTGAAAATTTTATCTCACTTATTGAATGCAAGCATAGAAAATGAGAGCAGACCACTATTCAGTTCTCACATGCCAAAATAATTCCAGTGACAGATCCTCGTGTATTAATGGCCATTTCAGAACCCAATAAAAGAAAAGGATTATGCTTCAATTGAAAATCTCAAGGAAGATACTGGAGTCGATTCGAAAAGTAATAGTCTCGAATTCAAAGTTCAGTCAAAATCAATTAACCAAAAAATCCCCCAACGAAGACGAGGGCAGGGCAAGGTGTTGCATAATAGCGAAATTCCATGGTCCTTTGATCTTTGTCAAAGGAAAGTTCATACGTTTGCAATGATTGGATGGATCCACATTTGGTGTGTTTGAAAAATTTTATACCACTTGTCACAAAATAAACTTCTTTTTTTAACAGGAATGGCAAAGCAAACTAACCTCGTCAACAGGAAATTATGAGAATGTCGAAGTAAAACGGTAAACCAACTCACTTTGCCAGAAAACAAAGTAAACTGCGTGACCTACTACAAACATTGCGATTGAAAATAATCATGAGTTGATCACCCAACCGAATCTAGACTCTTAGGCATCACAACACAAATTCAACAAGGTTTAAAAAGATTGTGGTAGAAATAAATGCTATAATATTTACAGATCGATAGCAATTAATTTAGGATTACAATAGGCCAAATGCCTCGCACAATCAACTCCCTCCAAGCCCCATCTACCTGGTATTTAGAAAACAAAATTGTGTAATTCAAAAATATTGAATCGATGGCCTAGCTTGGTTCTCCATCATAGACAACAGTCCACATTAGGATTTATGTCCCACATATGTCTGTGGACGGGGGTGCATCGAAGGTCTTAACCACATCCATCAAAGGTTTGTATATAATCAAGATAAGAGTTTTGAGGGGGGAAACCACCAGCTGCAACTGAGGCACCATTTAACCTAGCAATGAGTCAATGTTGTCTGTTTAACAAAGGTAAATCGTTGTCAATCACAATCGATGAAGTCAAACAACAGACTTACAACACACATGGCTTGTATTCATAGTAAATTTGACAGCAGTAGTCTACTAGTAAAAACAAAAGTTATAGCTGTAGCATACAGATTAAAATATACCTAACAGAGTTTCAAACAGGCATACAGATTAATTAAAAATAACAACCAAGTAACAAAGTAGTGTCATAACATGAATGAAGCAGCTATCTGATCCAAATCTCTGAATCAAACTCTAAACAAACTATTTACACCTTTGTGTTTCCAGATTGAAAATATATACAACTCCAAAGTAGTTGACAGCAGCTAGCCACTGCTCCCTGCAACTGGTAAACAATTTTGTTATCAGAAGCTCACTTCATGCCAGTTACTCATCATAATCCATGCGGCAAGGCGTGAAGTTATGTATCAGTTGCACACTTCCCACCTCAACAATCTGCGGCAGTAATAAATCTAAATAAGAGAAAAATATTACACAACTAATTTCAACCCTTCGCCGTCACGCCAAATGAAGAATTCAAAAAAGAAAGAGTTGGGGGGTTGCTGCAACCTAATTCTCCGGGAAAATTCTAGTCTAACTACAATGTCTGGCCTCATTTCCAAAATTAAAATGGCAATAAATGACCTTCAATTTTGTGATCCCAATCAACAAATGAACATTGTTCCTAAACCATACTAGGGGGGGTGTTTTCCAAGCATTGCATCAAAGCATAACCCCTGTAAGAATTACAATGACATGGAAACATAAAAAAACAAGTTGCATGAAAATCAGGAAACAGACTCACATAAACTCTTTTGTCACACCCTGCTACAATCAAATGTGAACAATCGGAACTAAAAACCATGGAGTGCGCATAATGTAGTTCATGTGGAAGTGGCTTTTTACTTACAGTCCATGCACTTTTGCTATTTTCGGGTTTCTTCAATTAAAAAATGTAGGGTTTAACATGATCAGAATGCACAAATAGTATCCCAGCATTAGAAATAGTGCTGCATATAATCTTCCGTGATGCCTTGGTCTAAATTCAGGCAATTAAATCAGTAGTTGCCCGGCCCCTGGACAGACGACGGCCCATAGCTGACATGGATCCACTTTTTACCCAAAGACACAGAATATCTATCCAACTAGATGCCTGCACTAGAAGCAGACAATACTGATTGATTACCCTACTAAGAACTAACTGAACTGGAACTCTATAGGGCTAGGCCAATATCGTGTAGCAAGAACTTTATGAATTCCTTGACAAAGTAGGCAAAAGGCCTTGTGTCATCATCAGCAGAGATGAGCATGGGAACTCCTAAGTGGGCCCATTTGTGGTAACTAAAAACAATGGGCTTCTTCCTACTCCTGATTATTTTTACTTTTCTGTCAGGCAAAAGATCTGGCAATTACACACAGCTTAAAAATGCATGCAAAGTGGCTAGACGTGTACTTTAAATTAGAAAGTACCACTAATAAATGATGTATAAGCCTTCTTGACTTATTGGCACTGCCACTGTCAAGGCCCTAACATCGTGGTATAAGCTTGTGCATACCAACAAAGACCCATTTCTTCATCATATTGGAAGATGACGTGTCATCACTAGGTCCAACTCTCTTGTCAGAAAGCTTATAAAGGATAACCCACAGAAATAAAGTGCTTAACAAGAATTAGCAAAGTTGCAAATCGCATTGCCAACTAAAACAAAAAAGATAGCATATTTGATTAAAATAATTGCCAAGCTGCATAATGTTCAAGGCAGAGAAATTATTCATTTAAGACTAATTTCAGTTTCTTCAATACAAGAAAATATGAGCTGTCAGCTTCAAATATATAGAAAAAAATGTTTGTACGTGACCATCAGATCCAGCAGAGAACACTCTATCGTGACTAGGAGAGGCTGCAAGAGAATTTACATCACCTTAGTGAGAAGAATGTGCCCACAAAAGAGTCCCCTGTGAAGAGTCCCAAAATTGAACACTATCAGTTATGTCAGCACCGACAAGAGTTCCACGTCTGCAATTGACAACAATCAATTACCACAATATTGGCACACAAAACGCAGCAGTGACCACGTCACCAAAAAGGACACCTACGGCCACAAGACAAGCATGCTAAGCCATGCATGACATGAGCCAATGTTTTAATTCTTACCTTATGGTAAGTACAACATTCCGGACAACTGCCTGGGCCACCAAACCCAACTGAAATCTCGCACACCTCTCGCCCAATTTTAGCATCCCAACACCTTATGAACCTGCAAAAGGGCTGTCATGCATAAGATAGCATATGTTTAAAACTTTAAGGGAAATAGTATAAGCCAAAGAGTGTAAATGCTATAAGCTTCCACAGCTTTGATGTAAATATAAGTATAGCATGCACCTAATGATTTGGCAATCACAAGAATTAAATTACAGACATAAGAAGAATCCTAAAGTAAGCTTACCCATCAGTGCTTCCTGAATATGTTCTTTTTGCATCAGCGCTCCATGCCACACTTATAGCACAGCCTGCAAACAATAACACATGTAGGGAATTTTCAGCAGAATTAAAAGGAATAACACAAGAAAGCAGTGACCGAGGTGTAGATATCTTACCACAGACCCTCGGCAACATTTTAAAGTATATCAGCTCATCCGTGTCAGGAATGGTATAAAACCACACACGGCCATCATCACAAGCAATTGCCACACGAGGATTCTCAACAACTAATTGCTCATGTAAATCTGAATCTGAATCATCGTTACTGTCAATGGATCCATTCTCATGGTCGTCGTTATCATGGTTGTGAATTTTATCATTTAGGTAACTGCTTTGAAGATGCTGAGACTTGGGTTCTGTAATAATCATTAGATTATTAGAGGGCCCTATAGCTATCTGCCAAATTCAGACCCCAGTTGAAGCTAGCACATTGTGCAGATTCACAAGGAAAAAATGCACTATTCAGTGGATTATAGTCAAATGATTAATTGCTTTTAAGTGACATTTCATTGTAACAAATTAAAACAACCTAAAGTAGAAGCACAATCTGTTACTGGATCTAAATATAGAAATCCAGAAACAATAACAAACTGATTTCCAAACTGCCGAATATGCATCATTTCCAAATCTAACTGCCATTATAGCTCTCACTCTAGGGAATCCACTTCGGATTTGGTTGTCAAAGAAAGAGAAGCAAATATTAAAGTAATGTGACTGCGTGGATGGATGTGTTTTTCTCTATCATATAATAATACATTTAAGATCCGCGGTTTAGCGCTTTTCACTCTTGGATGGTAAACATATAATAAAATCTTATCAATAGAAAAGAAAATTTTGGTCCAACGAAAGTATGAAATACGCAAATATAATCTAGAAGAAACAGTTCACCTTCTGCTTCGAGTGAAAAATATCCCATTCAGAAACCCAACCATCGATACTGGACGAGAACAACCTGTGATGGGTAAGTGGGGATTTGGAAAAAGGAAAATTGTAGAAATAGGGAAATAAGGATTAATGGATCAGTCTCAAATGATCGTTCGGAAGTGCATACCCAATCCATTACTTGTCACTCATAAAACAACGCAACTGATTCTCTAAACAACTCTTATCAGCATCAATCTACCTATCTATTTGTGGGTGATAATACTCGTATTCAGTTATGTTTCTTATAACTAGTTAAAGATTTTATTTCACTCCCTAACAATGAATTTAAGAATATCATGCACTTTAACAATATTTTTAGTAAAAATTTGAGTTATAATGACAGTACTATAAGGATGACTAATAGCAAAAAATTAGTGTATTTCGTCAATCAATCATAACAAATAGGTAAATTTGTATGATTTCTTAATAAAGTCTATAGAAATATTAGTATAAACTTCTTCTAAAACAAGTAAGGATTGGAGAAGATTAGGATACGTCTTAAATTCACTTTTATAATGTTGACAAATGTTACATTCAACTATAAACCTTTTGATTTCATTTTTTTATATCATTTTATTAAAACTCATGACAAAGACGATTATAAACGCAAAGAATTCTTGAATATCTAATGGTTTGAGAACCATGGAACTCTTGTAAAAGGGTCCTTTATAGTATAAGTTTGTAAAATCTTAAAATTAATGGGCAATTGAACCAGAATATTTTTATAATTTTTTAATGATTTCCTAAGTTTCACAACTATTTCATTACTTATTCCTAATTTGTGCAAGGATATTATAAAAAGTGATAGAAATTGCTATGATGCTCTGAAATGAGAAATAATGCATCAATAATAAAATTAGATAATCTTATAGTCATATCTAATAATTTGAAGATTCATTTCTATTGTTTTATAGAAGAAATCAGCTGCTTTAACAAATATTTTAGACTTTTGTAATCAATCCAAATTTGAAAATGTCACTCAATCAAGTAAAGACGCTACTTTGTAATTGCATGGATTACAACTAACATCTTTTTATCATAAATAGACATACTAAAATATTTTAGTGATAAAACCTTATCAATAAAGGCTATAGGATGATTTTTTTTGCATTAATACTACATTAATTCTAACTCTAAAAGTATCAAATTCAATAATAAATATTTTACCGAAATCGGGTAAGATAAGAACTACTTTAGTAGTTATGCCTTGCTTAAGGCAAGTAAATGCTTCCTTCACTTTAGCATATCATTTGAATAGATCCTTCTTCAAAAGAGTTGTCAAGTTGGCAATGATTTTTTTATGATCGTTAACAAACTTATAATAATAATCAGTCAATCCTAAGAAACTTCGTAATGGCTTAATAGTTTTTGGAACTAGTCAATCTACCATTATTTGCACTTTATAAAGATCAATAGTCATACCTTCCTTAGAAATAATATAACTAAGATATTTCAATATTTGGTTAGCAAAATTATACTTTAACTTCTTGACAAACAACAAATGCTTACGAAAAGTAATAAACACCATGTGTAAATACAATAAATAAGCATCTAGAGATAAACTATACATCAAAATATTATAAAAACAATATTAACACAAACTTACTTAAATAAGGCCAAAATATATCATTCATTAAGTTCTAAAATATGGACAGAGGATTGTTAAGTTCAAAAGGCATAACCAAGAACTCGTAATGTTCATCAAGTGTTCTAAAAGTTATTTTTTAAATATCTTCCTCATGAACTTAAATCTGATAATAACCTAATCTTAAATTAAGTTTAGCAAATAGTTAGGCATCCCCTCAATTCATCCAATAGCTCACAACAACTATAATAGGATATTTGTTCTTCACAATAATACGATTAAGTGCTTGATAGTCTGTGCATATCCTCTAGGATCCATCTTTCTTTCCTCATAATCCTCATAATCTTTCCCTTTTGGAAATATGGGCAGTGAAATAGTTTGACATTAGTTGGTGTACTCCCAGACAATAAAGGAATACGATGATTATGTAACCTTTGTGAATATAGATTCATAGGCTTTGTAAATAAATTAGAGAACTTGGTTAATAATATATTGACATCCTTTTCATTTGTGGAATAAGATTCTGTCATTTCTACATTGTATAGTTACATAAAGAATCCCTATCTTGCCTTATGAAGAACTTTTTCCATCTGATGACTTGTAACAGTGGTAATTTTGCCACCTTGCCTCCCCTATAACTTTACTGCAAGCCCATTTAATTGAAATTTCATTGCTAACTTGGAAAACTTTCAAATAATATCTTCCAAAGTTCTCAATGTCAAGGATAATTTTATAATCCTTCAAAGGTAACAAAAAGAAGTCAACATAAACAGTTTGATCTTACAACATAAGTTTTACCTTCATACAGTTGTCTTGACAAGTCAAATTCCTACCATTAGTAATCTTCACAGTAAACTTGTCACAGTTTTTTATTGGAAAAGTAAGTTTTTTAGCAATTCTTTCATCCACAAAATTATTAGTACTTCCTTAATCAACTAGTACCATTACTAATCGTCTTTTAAAAAGCTCATCAATTTTCATAGTTTGTATATTAGAATACTCTTTCAAAGCATGAATTACAGGCTCGTCGATGTATTTATCATAAATTTCATCACACTCAAGGTAAGTGTGATCATCATCAACCTTATTAACTTCCTTAATTGGTTCAATTATTAAAAATCTCATTTGTTTACATTGATACTTTTTATGTCACTTTTTATTGCTGTGCCAACCATTTGCCATTTGTTCTTTTAATTGCCTTTGAATCAAGCATTTAGGATTAATGAAATAATTTGAAAATGATGAACTACTATTTCCATCTATCGGTTTGCTAACAATTCCTTCAACAATGGGGCAATGATTTTTAAAGCCTAACTTCTCCTGCTATAGGCAAGTAAAAAAGATGATTACTACCATTATTCAAAGTTGACGGGTTTTAACTTTTCATCAAATGTCAAGAATAAGTCCTTCGATAAAGGTATCCATCTTCTTTCTAACCAATCGTTAGCTTGATTGGTGAGACGCTTGAAATTATTATGATACTAAGATAGTTGATGTTTAACAAACTTTTGTGAGTTCTTCATCAATATTATGATATTTTGAATACCCAAAATGCATAAAAAGGCCTTTAGTGAAATCAACCCAAGTTAGAATTCCAACACACGATTCAAACTAATCATACCATTAGATAATATCACCTTCCAAGTGGATAGAAGTAATTTCCACCTTATATTGCTCTGCTATACAATGAAAACAAAAGTATTTTTTTAGCTTTAAAAATCCAACCTACAAAATCACTTTCATCCCAACAAGAAAATTTCACTTTTAGACGTGGTTGTGTATAATTATAATTAATGTCTTCATAGGATTCTCCTAATTCTTTTTATTTATTAAAAGACCCAAATGTATTGTTTTCTAACTGATTGTTTATTATGTTTAGAATTGCTTGTTCGAACCTTGTAAAAGACTCTTACATAAAAGACATGAATTCTTTAAGACAAGATATTATAACATCATAATCTAATGAGTTATGTGAAAACACGGGGTAGGATCACAAATTAGTAATATCGATATTTTTTTTTAGTAAAAGGCAAAAATAAACAATTTTATTTTTTTATGGTTATGGGGATTTGGAAAAGAAACAAGGGAATTTGGAACAAAAGCGAAACCTTTAAGAACACTGCTTTGATACTAGATGATAAGGAACAAGAGATTTGAAAAAAACAATTATGGAAATAAAGAAATGAAGATTGATCGCTTCATGGCAATTAACCTCTAAATAATCATTTTGAGGGAATTGGTGTCCAAATAATTAGAACAACTTGAATAATTTTTTATTACTTGAAATTATAAATTATAAACTGAAGTTCCTGACTTCTCCCTAGGATTTACTAGTTTGTGATACTGAGAGGGGGATGAATGAGTATCACCACAATTCCCAATTTACAAGTAACTGAACAACTTCAATCTTTTCTTAAAAACGAACTCTTTTTCAAATTCACCTAAGGTAGATTTATTGCTACCTACTAATCACAATAGTCCCTAAAATCACCTTTCAAACACCTTGCTTAATAGACAATACAGATGTTTTTGTTTAGGTCTTTGTTAGGTTATGGGTTAACTGATAATTTAGCTGCGTTCACAACTCAATTCAAAATACAGAACATAAAGCAAATTAAGGACACACAAGATTTACATGGTTTTGTCAACGTGACGTACATCCACGGTAGTAAGGACTCAACGAGACTATTTATTATACTTGTAAACACAAGTTACAATGGATGTCTTTAATTCTTTGTTCCTTTCACTATTGCAATTATTAAGTAAGTATAATACAAAAAGTGTCACTTACTGTGTCTACCCTTCTTCTAACTTGTCTTGCCTCTATTGAATTGAAAGGTTGTTGCATTATCGCTTTGAAGTTCAAAGCAACGCTCTCTAACCTCTCTTAAAGAAATCTGGAAATATGTGCCAAATTTCTTTTCTATGTTGTTTCACACAATTCCTGCTTTCACCATCTTATGGTCTCACCCGTCTCCTTAACTCATGATCTTATTATCTTACGGCTCACCTTTTCGTTTTTCTCTCACCGTCCAGCTGAATTTCTCTCTCTTATCGCCGGATTTCTTTTTTCCGTTCTCCCACTTGATTGGATTTCCTCCCTTTTTTGCCAGTGGTCTGCTTTTCTTCTTCTTGCCGTCTAGCCCCATCTAGTCGTCACTCTTCTTCCTGTCGACGATCTCCGATCTAACAGTGTATGATTTTTTTCCTTCTTTTCTCTCTCTTCCCTGTTCTGTCGTTGGCTCACTTGGTTGGCCGAACTGGGTTTTCTTTCTCTCTCTCGATAGTTTTGTTTTTGTCGATGGTTCTCTCTCTTCTGTATCGTATGTTGTTGCCCCACTTCACTAGCCGTTTCGATCGTCTCTCTTTTCTATCGATGGTATGTGGTTACCATGTGTCATGCTATCACTTCGCCGATCGTCTCACCGTTATATCCATTTCTCTCCAATCTCTGACAACGGCCTTTATCTCTCTCTTCCAAACATTTTCTCTCTCTTCGTCCAACGACTTCATTGTGCAGTTACTGTTCACTCTTTTTGTCATTACTGGTGATGTTCTTCCGTGCAGGATTTGGTGTTCTCAGTTGTTTAGATTTGGATGAATGCTTAATATTACCAACCTGTCGAATTTTGTCTTTCAAGACCATTATATACTCTAGTCCATGAAATCCTAATAGGAATTATGCAGTGAATTTACTTTCTTGCCCTTTTGTGTGATTTTACTTTTTTACCCTTTCACGTGAATTCAATTTACTTGCACACGTAAAGTTAGTTGACAACAATTACAGCTCATACAAAACTGTAGGAATAACATAGACTTTACACGTATATATAATATTTAATTCTCTATAAATACGAAACTAATATATTGGCACGAAATAAATAAATCCTATTATTACATAAATTAGGAAATATTAAATAATAAATTCGTATAAAATAAAAAAATCATATCACATAAATTAAAGAATCTTATTAAGTAAGCTAAGAAATATTATTAACTTACCACAAGATAAGCTTTTAGGCCAACACAACACCATAAGAGTAATGAAACCCTTGAATTAGGGTCCCCCTAAATAATTTACAATTAAATGAATCATAGATTAAAGAAATTTTTAACTAAAAAACAAAAATCAAAGCAACTATGCAAAACTAATATGTCACTAAATTTTAAGTACTAGTTAATAGTAACAACGGAAGTAAATTAAGGAATCCTAAATTGAGATGAAGGAAAAAGAAGAAGTAATAAATAAATAAAAGTAATCTTAAATTTAATAATTTAATAATTTAAATTAATATATGACATGAGCATTTTTTTTTTATTTAGGTTCTCCTCATATTTCTCTTACCTTAAGGTCTTGGCACGATTTTCAAAAAAAGAGTGAGTTTGAACAGGAAATAGAGAAATAAGGAACATAAATTCATAATTATAATATTTTAAAATTTTAAGTATAAACAAAGCGTCAAATTCACAAAAATGCTATTGACTTAACTCTATTTTTTTTCTAATTTTGAGTTCTTCCATTTAAACAACAAATGTTTTGAAAAGACAAATTATATTTAGTATGATTGGTATTGTAATCGATAGTTCAAATGACAAGTACGATGGGACATATTTCTTTTGAAATAAGAGCAGTAAGATGTGTAGTATCAAAGTCGGATAATTCAATAAGACACAAGTTCAAACAATAATACATATTTCCCAGGGGTTTAATGAAATGGTAATGGGCTTTATCGCATTCAAAAATAACAAGTCCAACAAAAGAGATTAAAATTGTTAAAATTTTAAATGTAAATATGTAAATTGTATTATTAAGAAACTTAATATTAAACAAGAAAAATAAATAAATAATATATAATTATAATTTTAAAATTTAAATTTAAATTAAATACATGAACTTGTTCAGACCACTTTGAGTATTCAAGTTCACCTTGCATTTGGTCTAACCATACTTAAAATGTGAGTTGATTTAAGAATAATTGGATCCAAACCTGTACTTATTCTATCAAATCCCAAAAAAAAAAGGAACCTTTTTGGAAATATTTTTTGAAAATATAATAATTTTATTATTAATTTTTTTTATATTTTTACTCATTAATTTATTTATATATACATAAAGATATATATTAATACATAGTTAAATTACTTTATTTTGATATATTATAAAGAAGTATATAATCTTTTATTTGTATAAATTTTTATGCTATATATATTAATTATTTTTATTAATATTAAAATTTCATTTTATATAATTATTTATTTTTATTTTCAAAATTTATAATATTTTAAAAATTTTATTCCCATATATAAATATATATTTTATATGTAAATGTAAATTATATACAAATACATACATTCATACATATAAAGTGTTCAATATATTTGTATAATTTTGATAAAATTAATATATAATAAATAATAATACTTTTTCTAACACTAACTTATGATTTAAAAATTAAAGAAAACAATTTGATTTTTGAATAGTAATTGGCCCACCCATAAATTCAAACCAATAAAATCACTTACCTCTTTTCATAATATCATTTGCTTAAGCATTCATTTATGCATACATCTAGTTTTCTAATCTTTTATCAATACTCCGATTCTGGCCTTTCTTTTATATGCCATTTTTTATTACCTATATTGCTTAGAATTTCTCTAATTTATCATTTTCGAAGGATGCATTGCCCTTTGGTTTTGTTGAGTCTTCTTGCTGCCTTTATACGCGATTACATGTATTCACAATAAATCCATTTGCGCCGTAATGTTTGTTACAAAGTTTTTTGACTTAGTAAAGGAAATGTCACATGGATCATATAAATCTGAATGTGTTAGTTGTAAAAATTTATTGACAGGTTCTTCCTTTTTCTTAAAAAGAGACTTGGTTATCTTTCACAATCAACAAAATTCATATATTACATATAATTTATAATTAAATGAATCCAAATAACTCTTGTATCATTAGTATGACTCAATTAGCAACGATATATAAAAATTACACTTTAATTACCTAGTTTGAAGCTTTTATTGCTTATATTAAGAACAAACCCATCTAGATCAAACACATAAAAACCATTTTTATAAGATCCAAAACCTTAATAAACATCATTTTAAAAAAAAAAAAAACCTTTGTTCTTAAAGTTAAAACCAAATATATTTAATTTTCAAACATAAAATGAAAATGATATTTCTAGAAAGCACAAAAATATAATAATAATTATTACATTATAATACTAGGTCTAAAAGTAATGATAAATAACAAAATTTAATTGGCCCAAATTATAAATATAGTCAATTATCTTTAGTACATAAACATTTATTAGAAATCCTTAAGTCGTCTTGCAACAATAAAAAAAAATAAATAAAGGTCTCATACCTCTCAATCATAAAATTTGCATCAAACAACTATTTGAGATGTATAAGAATAGCATATGCATCCATATCCTCATATTGCTTTTAAAGTTCAAAAACAAATTAGCTAACATTAGACATATAGCTTGATTATAATCATTTTTTATATTAATTATATATCTCTACTTCTTCACTCATTAATAAATTTATATTCATATTCATATATCATTATTAATATTTAATCACATATTAAAATCACTCATACATTAAACTGTCAAATGGTAGTTTAATATATATTTTTTATGCATAGTCTTTTAATATAACATAATCATTTCATCTTACTAATGTTTTAATTAAATTTAAATTACAAAATTTGTATTTATTTTATATTATCTAATTATGTTTATTCTTAATTATAAATCATTAATTTTATTAATAAGATTATAATTTGTTATGAACATTCGTCTCACTTTATGCAAAAAACTTCTCGAATCAATATTTACTATAAATAGTAAAATATTTTTTTATGATTACTTTAAAGTAATAAATTTTTTATTAACAACTTAACTATTTTCATATAATTTATATCATATTCAATATAAATTCTCACAAGTAATCTTAAAATAATCCAAAAAAATGAATTAAAACATTATAATTCTTACATAAGATATCTCAGTAATCTCAAGTTTAGAAATTACTTACATCACCATCATATAAACAATTTCTTAAATATACAAATAATATATCATTTAAAATTTTTTATAATAAATTAACTTAAATGAACTTATTTATTTAACAAAAACTTATATATTTATTTAAATATCCATACTTCCACTTATGAAATTAACTACTTTATTTATAAGAGAAGAACATAACATGATCTAATTTCACGACTATATCAATGTTTGATATTGATAATGAATTGATTAAAAATATTTAAGAATAATAATTTAATGTAATAAATATTTTTATAATTATAATTTAATCAAACTTATTTTTACAAAATATATTTATTCTAAATTTTATATTTAAAATTTATATATAATTAAATCATTCATAATATTAAAAATAAAAAAAATAAAATTGTTTACATGACATATTGATAATGCATTTAAATAGCAATCAACTTATTGACCATTAAAACACACGCTAAGCAGCAGGCGTTACAAAGGCTCCCCGGACATCCATCTTGCATACATGTCCAGACATTCTGCAGGCTTGTATTCTGGAGCTGTGTGCCCTGCACCCTGCAAATTGATGGACAGGTGAAAATAACATGAATGATTTAAAAAAATCAGAAGAAAAGTTTTTACTCGCTGCAATTGAAATGGAGGAATTTCTTGCCTTTACAGTGGCGAATGTTAAACGGTTGGAGTACGTCCTCGTGTACCTGCTCAATTCATACGTCCAATCCAATGCCGTTTAGTTTCCTTGGATAAGTCCATTCTCATTTTCTATTATGGAGATGCTAACATGTTTTGGGAGGAAACAAAAATAAAAAAACACACACACAGACGCGCACATACGCCCCGAGAGAGAAGAATAAAAAGAACTACAATCGTAAACCGAATTTAGAACTGAAAGTATTTTGGGACGTACCCAGCAATCTGGCCTCGGGAGTTCCATGGTCGCCAATCATCAACAATGGAGTAGTTTAGAGTTCTAATCCATTCCTGAGTTCCCAGGAATGGCACTGCGAAGTCGTGATCGCCACTGCTTCGAAAGTAAAGAGAGACCCGTCAACCGAACTCACTTTTTCTTTTTCTTTTTTTTTCAGTCGGAACCCCAAAAATAAATTGGCATAAAAAATATATGAAGAAAAATAGAGTGATCCAAACCTATAGACTAACACGCGGTAACCTTTCATCATAAGTTGTAAATGAAAATTGACACTCTTATCAATGTTTTTGGAATAAGGTAGCCCATTGTTACATCGCTGCCATCCCCCTAGTGTTCCCTGGAGTAGAAAAAACCAAAAGCAGAAGTTTTGTTGTAATTTACCTTGCTTATTTAGTTCTCGTTTCACTTTTGAACATTTCAACCGGAAATTCAACGTACCTCTCTTATATCAAGTGCTCTGCGGACGGTATTGTCATCCATCCAGTATTTACAGAGCAGATACCCATAAGTCTGCAGGCAAAAGTAAATTGACTAGTTAAGATGAATAAATTAAACATGGCATAAGGCTACCTGACCCGAATAATCTATCTTGATATGTCAAAAATCCAACCCGCCATAATTTGTTTGAACTGTAAAAACAATGCTGTGTAAACCAAAACAAGTAAACCTAAATATCATCAACCTAAAATAATCTAAAATCCAATTGACTTGAAATCCAACCAACATAAATATCGAATGTTTTGAATTAAAAACTAAGAGACTTGGAATTTAATATGTACAGAATCCCATGAACCCTAAATTTGATGTGAATGGGATCCGAGGAAACTGAGACCTAATGTAGCCGCAACCCAAATGCAACTTAACTTGCATGTTTATCACCTCTAAAATTAAGCAGGCCCATAAAACAAATTAAATAAGAAAATGCATATTCACTCGAAATTGTCAAACAGATTATGCTGATCATTTTGACCTCCTGTATTCTTATTTGATGATCTGCCCTTTACAAGAGTCTCTGCCTTATATCATACAACATAGAAAGGGAAACAGAAGATGGACTTACCCGACAGCCAACTGCAGGAATTAGCTGTTCAAGATCGAGGAATTCAGGAAGAGATCTTCTCCTGGCAAATATCTCTATCGGCCTTGGGGAAAAGAAAGCGCACTTAGGCTCCAAAATGTGAGGAACATTAATCCTCGAAGTACACTAAAAATGTGAATTTGTTAGAACATTTTCTTCTTAGATTGTATAAAAGTTCAATGATCATGTCAAAGTATATAATTTCTTTTTTGAAAAAAAGGACATGGTCCAGGAAATGTTGTTGTCAACCTCATAGTAAGTGTGCAGATGTTTGAGACACTCAGCATTGCTGGGGTCTACGTTTTGGTATTCCCGTCCACAACCTCTCTTCAATTGCTGGATTAATCGAGCAATGGACTGATTAGAAATAATACAATTTTTGTACTTCTTCCTTTTTTATCTTAATTTTTAATCTGGCTAATTAGTCAAGTTAATTCTTTTTGTTTGCCTTATCACTTCTGAATTTAGCTTAGGAAATTACTTATGGCTGGTTTTGGTAAGTAATCCATCAATCACCTCATAGAGTTCATCAGAAATGAGAGCCATTCCATGGGCATATGGAATTTTGGAGTTGCCTTCGATGCTGGGATCTGTAACAGGGTTTCCAACTAGGCATCCCTGAAACCGCGCCTAATCATTTCATTAGCAGCTGCAAGTTGAAACATCCCCTGCGCCCCGCCCCACCGGCCCGGAAAAAAAAGTAACAGTATAGATATATAGATGTTCCCCCCCCCCCCCCCCCAAAGTTGAATAACCTACGTCTAATGAAATGATTTCAACATAAATTTGGCATCCTAGAATGGGATTGAACACTTATATCAGAATTGAAAGTCTTGAAAATTGAAAAAATTCTTGGTCTCCATTACTGACCTTAAGATTTACCGCTGGTTTCCTACCCCCGTCGTTCCCTGAATCACGATCAAAACAAGACATGAGCTAGAGTCAAATAATTGAATGCAAAGACACTCACCCAGACACGATTAGTCATGTCTTGCCATTGAATTCCTGGAACACTAGCATGGCACTCGAATTTTTTGTACGGTAGCTTCTGTTTGTGTTTTGTTTAGGGATCATTATACGGTAGCTTCTTGTTAGTCATGTGGTGAGTAGGTCCTTCCCTTGACAAGACAAGGTTTTGCCAACCCAGACTTCACCGCACAAACGAGCAAAATTTTGGTACGTTCAAACTCAATTCGTTTAACAAGCGAATCAAATAGACTCTACGGATATGCAGTGAACAAAGACATTTCTTCCGGTGAAAATAATTAATTACATACCAAAAAAATTTTTTTAAGGTGCCTCCAACACGTAATTTTAAAGGTGTCTTATCCATTCCGACTCATTATTGTTCAAATATAACCCGTTCATTAAGCATGTCTTAAATTAATTGAGGCTCGGGAATCACTTGTTTTTAAAATAAACAAACTCAAATATAGACCTAACATGACAGGGTATGAAAATTTTAATAAAGGGCTCAATGCCCAAAATTGTACGGGCAGCCTCTTGGAATATCTTATCTTACCATTTGAGATCTCCAGGGCCATTCCTGGCACAGTAATGCCGGAGTACGAGTCCCCGCCGACATAGACAGGATTGGATTGGAATTCTGGATGCTCCCTCAACCACTGCACATTGCAAAAAGTAGAAATTATATATAACCAATAAATAAAAAAGAAAAAAGAAAATGAACAGTGTGAGCCAAGAAACAAAGAGCTGCGATGCCTATTTTATTACCTTCTGCCTGTCTTGATACTAACAGAAAATTATGTATATTACCTTTCTCAAAAATTGGTCGGCATTGGAGATCTGTTTGAAGTCACCTGTCTGAGAGGCATGTGAGGTCGTTGCATAGGAGAAGCCAGTGCCTACAGGCAGATCTACAAATATTATACTGGATACCTGAAAATCAATCGCCAGCCATAAATTTCGAGAAAATTAACAAGCTATACCATGAATCATATACTTATAGATATGGTAGAGAATGGATCACTTGCGTCCATGAGTGTGGATTGTAGACCAATGTGGGTAAGGTTCCATTGTACTCCACCGCCTCGAACCTCATTGGACCTAAGGAATGTTGGATAATCAAAATTTATCACATCTCGAGGTTTCTCAGAGGTGGAATTAAATGTTCAATCAAATAAACAAAAAGGTAGAATTAAAAGTCTATTAATGTTCTCAAAGATCATTGAAAAATTTCTCTAGCTTTTTAGTGTCTTGTTAGCTAGTGCCTAACGAGAAAGATAAGAAGTTAGTGGCTTTTTGTTGCGCCCCCCCCCCCCCCCAACCAAAAAAAACCAAGGAAAGAAATGTTTGTAGCTTGAACTCATGACAAAGCTGTTGGTTGCTGATCTTACCAATCTCAAAAACAAGACCTGAAAAGGCAGAACAGCCAGGGCCACCAGTTATCCAAAGCAAGAGAGGGTCCTCTTTAGGATTCCTCTCTGACTTGACAAAGTAGTAGAAAAGCTGCACATCCTCTGATTCACCCACGCCAACATATCTGATTGCACACCACAGAAGACTACTTGATCAACAAAAAAGAAAAAGACAGAACAAATGACCTTTTGTGTGCGTGCATTGGCTAACATTTTCAAAGCAGAAGCTCACCCAGTCTCAAGATGAAAAGGAAGCGGCCCTTGAAACCCAGGAAGGAACTCAACCAATGAGAGAGATTCTGCATACTGCGACCAAAAATGTAGCAGCAGAAAAAGCAAAACGAAGCGTTTGCTGTTCGGGAACTTTGATGTTGCCATTTCTGTCTTGTTACCATTAACTATTGTGTCCGTTTATATCTTATGAACGGTGTTGATTCAGAAGGAGGCTCGGATGAGAGACTCTTTCGACTAAGCAAGCGGTATTTGTCTGCCACTTAAAAGAATGACAATATCAGTAGCAGCTGGTAGAACACTGGGTCCATGAACATGTGGTCTTGTTTTGCCGCATTTGACAAGTATGAAGAAATTAAATGAAAGGGCTCCACCACATTCCTTTTTTTTTTTTTTTTTAAGCTAGCCTAATTTGACAGTTTTTGAAAGGTGTCCAGGTTCTATTATTGTCAAGTTGAGCATCATTTCGTTCAGTAGTCTCCGCAAATTGATAATGATGATCGTGCGTGCGTCTGCAAGCCAACCTGTTTCACGAGAAAACCTTTGAAAGAGTTAAATTTTTTATTGATAGTCAGCCATATATTTTTTTCTTTTTTGGGGTTTTTTTTTTCTTGAATATGCTATAGAATGCTAGAAAGTTTTCGAAATTGTTCTTTGAAAATCCAAGAGATAGCCAACACTGAGGAGATAAATTTCTCCGCTGGTGTTGAAACCAACGGTTCAAATCTTATCTCCAAATACAAGTCGGTTTCAAGAGGGCAGTTCTTAGGTCAATATTATTTGCTTCCTAGTAACATTTCAAATTCTTGGCTAAAGCCTGTGGAGTCAATTTTTCTTTTTCTTAAATCCTTAATTTCTGCATGGATGATCTGCTTTTAACTGAACTGGAAAGGTGCATTCATCAAGATGTAGATAAATTAACTCAAACACCGAGCAAAAAGAAAATGCTACATATATTAATAATCATTAGAACGTTTACATTCAATGTGATGTCCAATAATTTTGCTTTTGAAAATGTTCAATAAAATTATTCACGTGGGCTTCACCGCTTAGCATGATAAATGTTTTTCTTATTTTAATTTGTAACATGACACACGTTGAATTATAAAACTAGTTTTGCTATTTGCACCACACACGAATTGTGTATAAATAAGAAAACAGTAAAAAATGATTAGGTAATTAAAAATACAATCATCAAAGAAAAGTAAATGTAACTAAAAATATGTCTAATTTATCGAAAAAAAATCTTATATTGGCTATTATTATTTACTCAAAAAAATTCTAATCAAGGTTTTAACACATTTATATTGTTTTAAAAGAGTCAAATAAAAATACTATATCATCTTGAAAAATTATAAGTGGATATGTGTAATGCTTACTAACCACAAAAATTTAAAACTTAGAACATAAGCTTTCGACTTAGTCGCTCTTTATTTATGTTAATAATTTAAGGAAATTATTTTTTATTTTGATAAATAAATAAATAAATATTATTTTAAACTGTCTCATAAGTTTTATGTTAAATATAACAAATTTATTATAGAAAAAGAAAAATAAAAGACCTTAAACTAGCTAAAAAGGACTATAATTGACAAAATTACAAGCATACAGCTGCTTACTAAAAAGGATCTAGATATTAATCTTTATGAGAAGCGTATACCAAATAAGTGTTATAAATGCAATAAGGTAAGTCATCCTTCCAGTAATTGTCCATATCAGAAGATAGTAAATGTAATAATAAAAAAAAGTAATTGGAGTTAAAGATAAAGAATTGTATTATTTCTGAAATGGTGATGAGTGCAATTATGAGAATGACAAATTTGTATGTGTGGTAAGAAAGCCAATGCTAGTTTATAAGTAGGAGGATACACTCATCGAAACAAATTTTTTTGTATAATGCACAATCAACAATACCTTGTGTAATTTGATTATTAATAGTGATAGTTAAGAAAATATATTAAAATAAAGACTAGAAAGAAATTACAATTACCAATAAAATAACACTTAAATC